>VZTJ01000748.1:247753-285723 GCA_013397795.1 Orthonyx spaldingii
CTCCTCTCCTCTCCTCTCCTCCCTTCCTCCCTTACTTTATAGGACATTATAAAATAATTTTAGTAGAAACATTAACAAACACATATGGCTAGTGTAAACCATTCCCATGAAGTGTACAAGTAGTTCACAGCTCATTATTCATGTTCTCTCATTAATATGGAAAACCTCCAAGCTTTCCAGCTTGAGTGCATGGACTTGGACCTTGGGACCTAATGATTGAGGTTGGGGTACAGCTTCCTTTCTGCTTTTGAGGATGGATTGAATATGATCTGCATGATATGATCTTGACACCAGGTTGACTGGTTTATCAGTTCCCTTTACAGTGAAGAGGATTTTTAGGCCCAAGTTCACTGTTATTCTGCCATGTCTAAAGAAGAATATTCCTGGAAGTACTACTTCTAAATCATATTCTGCAGTCAGAAGTCCATGTGTGAGAAATTTCTGTTCTCACAAATTAAGGCTTGAGGGATACTAAATACAGCTCTTGCAAGGTCAAGCTTCTGTAGTTTCCTATCCGCTCTCCCTTCTACAGTGTGTCCTATGCACTGGTGCACTAAAACTCTGTCTAACAGGAGACTGTAGAACTCATCAAGAAGAAAAGTATTCCTTTCCATGTCTGATCATCCGTATTTTCTCATATATGTTTGAAGATCCTGTGTTACTTGGCAGGATTTAAAGATTAAAGTCTCACTAGAGAAGTTCCACTGAAAACATGAAGGACAAGTGACAGATTTTAGTCTGTTTTCAAAAAACAGAAGCTAACTATAGACAGGATTTACATACACAGTTTCATCTGTTTTCTTTCAAAAGCTGGAATGACAGACAGAAACCAAGTTTCTTGCAACAGACAACTATCTGTTTCACCTCACTTCAGCCCATTTCTATCCCACTGAGGTTATGTGGTTGCATTATCTATACATATTCTGTATTAAGATATCTGTGTTCGGCATGTTTCTGTATCAAAGAGTGAGGAAATCATTTAATAATACTGCCTAGAGCTTTCCATTTAAATTTTCATTGCATCTGGGAAAGCTGCTAAATGAACGAGCATTGACTTTCTGAGATAAAAATAAACCCATAGTGCTTTAATTTTTTTTGGCAAAGAACCAGCATTTCATAATTTCATCCTTTTGGTTTGTTATGGGCTATAACTCAACTTTAATGATCTGATTCAGTGAAGTAATAAAATTCCAGCTTCAGTTCAGCTTTTTTTCTTTTTAATAGCCAGATTTATTGGTCCATACATGGGTTTTAACATCTGCAGGTCAGAAACTGTCAAATTGCTTAGACCATGGTATGTGTTTGTTACTCGGGCACAAGTGAACACATAGATTTCTGTATTGGAAGTATCAAAAGTCTGATGATTGTATCACTAGTGATGTATGACTCAGTGGTTCTCTGCCAGGTTTTTTATTTACTTCTTAGGTTCTGTCACCTGTATTTTTAGCACAGAAGAAAACGGTTTAATCAGAACCAAAAGGGATGGTATGGAGAGATGTTCAAGGAACTGATAAACATTTGTACATATGTGAGGATGGTGAAGGACATAATTCATTGAATATTATAGTTTAAATTATGTTTTTTAAAGAAATGTGATAGAAATAAGAGAAATGCCTAATATTTCAGTCAGATATGAAAAACAGATAAGAGTAAGGCAGAGAGTAAACTGGTTTACACTCAAATGAGAGGGAAAGTGTAGTTGCCAGTATTTACCTCCCTTGACTCATTTTTTTTGTTTTCATCAAATTAGGGTTAGACAGGTAGGGCAGAAGTAGAGGGGAAGGGTCATGTCCTTTGTCCTGCTACCAATGATTTTCCTAATGAAGCCCAGAAGTCTGCTGGCCATCTTTGCCCTGGGGCACATTACTATCTCATATCCACCTTGGTGTCCAACAGGATCCACAGGGCCTTCTTTGCAAAGCTGCTTTCCACCTGTTAGTCCCCAGTGTGTCCTGGTGCATGAGGTTATTCCTTCTTACAGGCAGAACTTTGCATGTACCAAGAGGGTGGTCAAACCCTGCAGCCAGCGAGGCTTACTAGAGAGGTGGTTGATGCCCCAAGCCTGTCAGTGGTTAAGAGACATTTGGACAATGCCCTTAATAACACACTTTAACTTTCAGTCAGCCCTGAGGTGTTCAGGCAGTTGGACTAGGTGATTGTCTCTTCCAGCTGAGATGGACAAACATAGTGACAGAGGTTGAGGAAAAGGATGGGGTACTTAATGCCTTCTTTACCTCAGTCTTTAATAGTAAGACCAGTTGTTCTCAGGGTACCCAGCCCCTTGAACTGGGAGACAGGGATGAGGAGCAGAATGAAGCCCCCATAATCCAAGGGAAAATGGTCAGCTACCTGCTACACCTCTCAGACACACAAAAGGCTATGGGGATGGATGGAATCCACCTGAGTGTACTGAGGGAGCTGGCAGAAGGACTCACTGAGCCACTTTCCATCATTTACTGGCAATCCTGACTAACAAAGGAGGTCCCAGTTGACTGGACATTAGTTAACATAACACCCATCTACAAGAAGGGTTGGAAGGAGGATCCAGGGATATACAGGTCCGTCTGTCTGACCTCAGTGACAGGGAAGGTCATGGAGCAGATCCTCTTGAGTGCCAATAGGCAGAATGTGCAGAACAGTCAAGGTATCAGGCCCAGCCAACCTGGGTTTGTGAAAGACAGGTCCTGCTGACCAATCTGATCTCTTTTTGTGACAAGGTGATCCGCTTACCAGATGAGGGAAAGGTTGTGGATGTTGTCTACCTGGACTTTAGAAAAGCCTCTGACACTGTTCCCCAGATCATTCTCTTGAAGAAACTGTCTGCTCATTTCTTGAATGGGTACACTCTTTGCTGGATAAAAATTTAGCTGGATGTCTGGGCCCAGGGAGTGGTGGTGAATGGAGTTACATCCAGCTGGCAGCCAATCAAAGTGGTGTTTCCCAGGGCTTTGCACTGGGGCCAGTCATGTTTAATATCTTTATCAACCACCTGGATGAGGGGATCGAGTGCAAATACAGTCAGTTTGCAAAGAACACCAAGTCGCGTGGGAGGGTTGGTCTGCTGCCGGGTAGGAAGGCTCTGCAGAGGGATCTGGACAGGATGGATCTATGGGCTTAGACCGGAGGTATGAAGTTCAACAAGGCTAAGTGCTGGGTCCTGCCCTTGGGTCACAAAAACCCCATGCAGTGCTACAGGCTGGGGGCAGAGTGGCTGGAGAGCAGCCCGGTGAAAAAGGGGCTGGGAGTGCTGCTTGACAGCCACTGGACATGAGCAAGGGCAGGACACCCTATAGTCTGCCAGATCAGCTAAGACTGTTGTCAGGAAGAGGTTTATAGTGATTTTCAGTGGCCTGCAGCATGACTGTGGTTTGCCTCTCTGTGTGGAGGGATCCACACAGTTTACCTTTCCGGATATGTGTCCACATTAAGACAAATGAGCAGCGTGATTTGACAACTTTTAGAGCCTATTGGACACAGAGGACTTCAGGATGCAAAGGATTTCTCCAACATCAGTCAGTTAGAACTGGCCTCAGTGGTCTCTAAGGCATAGGGGGCAGCTGGGGAAATTTCAGAATAATTAGGCAAAAATGTGATTAGTTGTTTGGCTCATACCTGATCCAAACCTATTGTGTACTGCTCTAATGATCCAGCAATGCTCAGACTTGGTGTTAATGTGCATGAAACCACAATCTTAACCTCATAAAGGCTTCCCCTGACCCTCTCTAGCAGGAAAAACAGCCTTCCTGGAGCTCTAGTGGCTAAAATTATTTGCTCCTAATAGATGCTTCTCTTTAGGCTTATCATCTTGCTCCACTTATGCTTTTGGCATATGAAGAAACTCTTGTACTATGCTGAAGACTAATTCATCAGGACCAGGAAAGTGATTGTTCCTTCGTACTTGAGACTGGAGAGGTCATACCTCTAGTTCTGTGTCCTTCTGTCGAGTTTTGGGCCCCTCACTGCAAGAAAGACATTGAGAGGCTGGAGCGTGTCCAGAGAAGAGCAATGAACATGGTTAAGGCTCTAGAGCACATGTCCTGTGAGAAGTGGCTGAGGGAGCTGGGGTTGTTCAGCCTGGAGGAAAGGAGGCTCAGGGGAGACCTTATCACTCTCTACAACTGCCTGAAAGGAGGGTGTGGCCAGGTGGGGGTTGACCTCCTCTTCCAGGCAAACAGTGTCAGGATGAGAAGACTTAGTCTCAAGCTGCCCCTGGGGAGGTTCAAGTTAGACATCAGAAAGAATTACTTCATGGAAAGGATTGTTAGACATCACAATGTGTAAGACATCACAATCACCCCAGGGAAGTGGTGAATTCCCCAACCCTGGAAGTATTCAAGAAACGACTCAATGTGGCACTTAGTGCACTGGTCTAGTTGATATGGTGATATTCAGTCACAGGTTGGACTCAATGATTTTGAAAGTAGTTTCTAACCAAAATGATTCTGTGATTCCATGATCGTATGTCAAGGCATGAGATCATACTCACATTGCCAAGGAAAAAAGTCATGAAGGAAAAATGCAACACATCGTAATTGTATAGTCAATATAATGAGGTGCTATGTTGTCTCTGTTCTTTTAATGAAGTCGTTCACTCCCCTGTAATTTCTGCTTCACAATATCCAGTTAGTAAAAATGTAATAAACAAGCGCTGGGGACTTTTTGCCTTGACTTGTAAATAATATTTCACCAATGAGGTTGTATGCAGGAGCAAGGACTGCACACCACTGATCGTGTTTGATCTTCAGATGGTAGAATTAAATCCTAAAATCCATTTTCCTGCAGCCAGTGAAAATCATGTATTCAGCTCCTACAGTCAGCACCTGCATTTCCAAAATTAGCAAACATTTTGAGATAGCTACATAGATATCAACAAATCATGTGTCTAATATCTTTCATTGAGCGGTATTTTATTTTTAGCAGGCTATTCTTTTCTCTTTTCAGAAACAGAATTTCAACACAGAAGTCATAAAGACTCCCCATCTGACGGGTGCAGACACCTGTGCAGTTATGCAGGCATGCATATATGCATTTAACACACACTACGCACACTGCATACAATTTTTTGTCATTCAAATAAGAAATAGAAAAGAACATCAGCAGGGATCTCATTCAATAATTACCTATTGTTGAACACAGCATTAGGCTTTTCCCAGAACTTGCTCATGGATAATTCTCATCTACTCTGCAAGTGAATGAGTTCCCCAGTAATTTCCTTCTATGTTTTTGTGCATATCTTTCTTTAAATGGGAGAAGAAACAGGCATTTTGGGAGTCCATTTTGGGGTCCATTTAACAGATTCATATTTGAGGAATCAAAGGTTTGTAAGGTTCAATTTCCATTTAAAATTCAAAGTTAGCTTCATTCGTATGAAATAAGTATTGATTTTCTGCAGAGAAATGCTAATCAGAATGCTCCTGAAAAAGGAAAGGAAATTGATTGTAGAAGAAAGGCTCTGGGAAAGAAGATAGGAAATTTAGTGCCTCCTCTTTTTCTGAGGGGAATATGCTTCTTGGAGCTTTGAGCTTGATGTCCAAGATCCTCTACAAAGCAAAGTCTATGAAAGTAAATGCTGAAATTTTGGATACTTTTCTTGTTATCTTGGTTTTATAGTAGTGACATACTTCAAGCTACTGGGATTATTATAACTGTTGAAATTATGAATGCTTTTATGAGATTTAAGACAAGTCCTTAAATCTAATCTCCTTTCTCCATGAGCTCTGCATAAGACCTGTAAAATATTAGGAATTCTTGTTTACTGCTTCAAGAAGATATAGGCTATTCACAGAGGTCAGGGTGAGAAGGAACCACTGAGATCAGTGGGGATTGGTCTTAGAGTCAAGCTTCTGTAGATCTTTTATCTTGTGATGGATAGAGTCATGTTCAGCTTTTCCCATCTGTTTAGAGCAGGGCATTTTTTTTTTTTTTTTATTGCCTTCCAGAGGTCCCTCCAAACCTAATTTTTCCCTTGATACTATGGTAATCAGTGAAAATAAAGCTAGAGGACAGAACCCAGCAGCTTCCAACCCTGCACACCTAGTCTGCATCCCAGCTCCACATCAAGTTAAATTTTGGACATGCTTCACTCCTTCCTCCATTTCCTACCTTTCCAGTTTCCACTTGTAAAGACCTGGTGAAAGGATCAGTGGGATCCAACAAGTTCCAGCTTGACAGGAGCTGGTTTTGTTTAGCAGAACTAGGTTTGTCTGTTAACTCTTGCCTTAATGTAATGTATTTGAGCTTCTCTGTCTGAAAAATACGACTTTCCCAGTGGCCATAGCTACACAGTGTTTGTAATCATAGTCAGCAGCAAAGAAGTTAAAAGACCAGAAAAACGCAAACTGTCACTCCACCTCCCCCGCCACCAGTGGGCTTTATGAATGGTCTTTTATAAATGTTGTTAGTTTTCCAGCTACAAGACATTTTAAATGATGGATGAACAAAGGCATCATCTGTGCAAACACTGGGATGTTTGAACCCAGAGGAAGGTTCAATAATTAGTCATGCAGAATATTAGTAACACCCTTTGGTCATATTCCAAGTTCCTCCTGGATTACAACACAATGTCACAAATCATCAGCTGCTGCAACTGGTGTTTTCACAAAGGAAAAGCTTCCTGGTGGTAATACTGAACCTTGGAATAATATTTAACTCTGCATCTTTCCTAAAAACTGGTAGTGTACAGGGACTTTTTCATTTCACAAACAGCTTTTTCTGCTTATACTTCTGGAAAATAGACTATTTTTTTATCATATTTCCTTTCCAATCCTGTCATCCTTACAGAACTGAATGTGTTCAGCAGTAGAAAGTGAGACAGTTTTCTACTGTTTATGTCATCAGCATAACTACGAACAGTTAAATATGCAGAGTCTTCTCTGTTATAGCTTCTAACAAGTATTAAGAAGTACCTTTCCAGGCTCATTGTGGGCCCTAGGCTACATGGAGGGAGGTAAATGAGGGCAGGATTTGAAAGCAATGCTTTGTCTTTCACAGCTGTACCCGAAGGAAGCATTTGCCAAGCAGAAAGGTTTTTGTATTGTGCATATAAGATATTGGATTGTATTGTGCATGTAAAACAACATATTGTGGATTGTATTGTGCATATGAGAAATAACATAGCTTACTTTCCAGACTCCTGGAAGGTTTGCAGAACAGATGGATAGAAAAAAAATTACATTTTCATCAGCAAGCTAAGAAAATTTGATCTGGAAATTGTTGGGGTATAACAAATAGGTAACTTTATGCTACCATTTTTTGAAAAAGCACTTTTAAAGTAGGACTGCACTTTAAATCATTCAGTCTCAAATAGAACTGGACTGTAGGGACAGTATGGAGATAGAGATCATGTAAAGAGCAATAAAAAAAATTCAAATGCCTTTCTCTTCAGCTCTAATGTCCTCCAGCAAATAGATTTCACAGTCACTGTTACTGGCAGCAAAGGCCCATACAGTGTTAAAGATACCAATACAGTGCTGCACATTACTCAAAAAAAAAAATCCTATTCGCGTAACATTCTACCTTTATACTGGATTATTGTGTACTTAGTATCACTTCAAGATAAAAAAAGCACTTTGGGCAGACAGGTTTAAAATGGAACTCAGTCAGGCACACTTTCCTGGATAAATCAGGCTAACTTCAATGTGCACATAGCTGAAACCTCCTGTGATTAAATATTGGGTATGTACAGCAAGGCATTCTGGCTGTGACTCCAACTGTCTGTTTTAACACACAAGCCTCCTGCAGAAAACAATTATTTAGTTAGCTAAATAAAGTGCTTGTTGAAAATCCAAAGAAATAATTTGTGTGACAAATAAGGTTGCTTATTACCAAGCTAGGATGTTTATAGCTATTTTATGAAATTTTAATTACATTATGTGGCTGCTCTAATATTGGTTTTGATCATTAATCAAGTTACTTGGGAAGCATTTCACGGAAGGGAAAATAAAAATGAAATGGCTTATTTACTTATCCCAATGTATTAAGAAAAAAATTCAGTGGGGAAATCTTGAAAAAGCCATCAGGGAAAAAGTACTGCCTAAGAGTGTTCACAGTCAATAGATGTGCAGATTTTCACTTGAATGCTCTTCCAGTGCTGTCTCAGTAGTATCTTCATGCTCCAGATGACATGGTATACTTAAAAAGCCATGTGTATAATTTTATATGTAAGTTTATAGCCTGAAGCATTAAGAATTTTTACGTGTTTAGGAAACCATATTCTCAAGATATTCTCATGTTACTAGGTAAACAAGATGTCTACCAATTTTGTTATTCAAAATATAAAGCTATTTATGGGCTCTGAAAAATGCATAAAAATTCTTTGACAGAAAGAAAGTTTGCAGTGAAGAAAAGCAAATATAAGTCTGAATTAACTAGGCAGATATGGATTGATGCTGAACTGATGTGACAAGTGCCCATGTTTTCCACTGCATATGTTTCCTGTCTGTGATTTATTTCCTGTGGTAAATTGCACAGGACAGAGATGTCACTTGAAGACTGCTGAATTATTTCATTTTACATTTTTATTACCCTTTAGAAACATTCCAGATCTGTATTAACACTGACGTCTTGAATAGCAATTCCAAGGGCATTATCTGTGCATGCAGTTTTACTAAGTGCATATCAGCACTGATGGTGGCAAAAGCCTCCTGATGGTGCTTCATCACAGACATCCACAAAGTCACAGCTGTATCCAACAGAGTCCTTTAAAAAGAGATTCAGACAAGCATCTCGTCTCTACTGCATGACCTAGCTCTGCTTTTCCCTGATCCACAATTGGAGCGATATGGAAAAAAATAAGCCTTTTCCCTTAATTTTCTCCCTTGCAGAAACTTAATAAAGGCCCAGCATTATGCCCTGTCAGCCCAGGAGCTGCAGCTTATAGTTTCCTCAAGTCCAGAAGGAAGAGGGAAAGGACAGAAACAAGGCAGCAGATGCTGTTTTGCATTTCTGTCCAGGTGTATGAATAAAACAAGCCTTGGGTCTTGAAGCTGGTGCTATAGTACACATGCTATTTACTCATCAGGAGCCCCAAAAGCTGTTGCTTCATTCAGTTACCTTCACATCACACCCCTGGACATCCTTTTCCAGCCAAGGGCTCATTTAGAAACTCTACAGTAGGATACTGCTTGTACTAAAGGGGTGGGACAACATGCAGTCACAAATACAGCTAGTTACTTTACAGTACTTTGATTTCAACTTAAAAGAGACGTGTTTGCCTTTCCTGTGTAAATATCTCTGCAAAGGTGGTTTGAGTCAACAAAGGTGGCGAGAAAAACAACATTAAGGAAAGTATCATCAATTTTAAACTATATCAAAGTTATGTCTTAAGACATTTCTGTAGTTTTATTTCAAACCAGTTGATATTTTTATACAAATCATATGTTTTAATGAAGAAATTATAGCACTGCATTAGACTTTTGGCAATGAGAATTCCCCATTGCTACAAGCCTTCTTCTCAAGCCTTTTAAATGTAATTCAATGTTCTTCTCATTTGTATTGTGCAATACATATCTTCTCAAGATAAAATATTTCTATGTATTGCTAATAACTTTGATACTAATATCTGATATCGTTTGTGGAATTTCTTTTCAGTCAAGACAAAATGCCAGAGAAGAGAAAAAATAAATTGGAACAATATGGGGTCCAGATAATCAGATAAAACTTGGAGTCTGAATGTTTTTGTTGCAGCAAAGGTTAAGATAGCATGCAAGCCCAAGAGACAACCTAGGTGTTCACAGCATGTTTTATATAAATATTAAACCCAGAAAGCTCTGACTATTTAATCTCTGCTCTGACTATTTAATCTCTATTCAAGGACTGCCAGCTGCTTGTTTATGTAGATCAAAATATTATCTAGATCACTTCTAAATTGTTGCCTATTTCATATTGCATTTTCATTAACTATCAGCTCAGATCTTTTCTACTCTTAAAAATAGTGGTTTTCAGGATTGGACGTTTGTATCATCAAAGCATGAATATGGTCGAAGTGTACAGTGGGGATAGCGTATCTATGAATCTCCAAAGACACACATTCATTTTACTTCTAATTTATACAAATTGCCTTAAACTGACCTAGTAATCAATGATCCTTTTGGGTCCCTTCCAACTCAGCATATTCTGTGATTCTGTGAAATATTCATTTTTCTTAAGAAGCCTTACCTAGATTTCACCATACAAAAAAAATATTTTGTACCCATCTGTGTAAGCTTGTCTCCTTAGTGGAGTTTTAATTCACAATGTAAAAGTTTTGACTCTGTGAGATCCAGTAAAATTTTTCTTGCTTTTGTTGATGTATTTTTAGTCTAAATTGTTTACTTGGGCATGTCAAGCAAACTCAACATACTTGGCTGGATTATTACCATCAAAAATTTTGATTGCAGGAGGTGCAAAAGTTTTGAGCACTTCTGTGTACGTGTGTTTCAGCTCTTCATATACCTATTTAGACAAAGAGAAGCATGATAAATCTTACAAGGAACAGTAAAATAGATTTACTGAAGACTGCTGAGGGCTATGCAGCATTTCATAACTTTCAAAGACACCATTAGAGATAGTACTTGTTCCATTGCATTTCAGCAGGGTATGTCTTAAATTAACTTTGAATAGGGGGACATTGAGGGAAAAGAAAGACCTTCAAAGAAAATTAAATTTTCAATGCAAGGACCATCCAGGTCCAAGGACATCCACATTTCTGTCTTTTGCACTTTTCAAAGTTCAATTGAATAAGAATTGAGTAAGAGTATTTTATGTTCAGATAATTATGTAATTATTTTGTTTTATAATACCTTTCATTCTAAAGAATCCCGTGAAAATTCAATATCCCTAGAAAGGGACTGGGAGATATTTTGCTGAAGGATAACAGAGTATAGCTGGAGAACAAATAGCTTTCTTCCATGTCAAAGTTTCAGAATGTAAAAAACTTTCTCCAATCTTATCCTCTCATTAGATTAGTGACCAGTGAACTTATATGAATGAGAAAGAGTGATTCGTAATCCATGTACTTTAGCCTATGCCTTGTTCATTCCAAATGAAATTCGTAACCAGGGAGGAAAGGAAATTGCAACCTCTCCCACCGGAACTATTCTACCTTGGATAAGTAAGGAACCCTTTCCTTGAAAACGCATTTGAGCCTTTACTTCCACAATCCAAGATAATTCTGAAGCTTCTGAGAGTTAGAATTCATTTAGCCTATGTTTTCTCTGCACTGGTGAGTGTTTACCTGAACATATTAACTAGAAAAAAATCAGCAAGAGAGAGATTGTCAGAACTGACTGGAAAAGGAATAATCCCTTGCTTTTATTTTGGTACAAAACCTAATCTTTGCCCTCAGAATGTTCTTGCTATAACCATTCTATCAGCGTGGTGGGTTGACCCTGGCCGTTAACTTACCACCCACCCAGTCACTCATCCACTAGGCCTCAATCAGAATGGAGACAACAGTTTGAAGAGCAAAAGCAAGAATACTTTTGGGTCAAGATAAAGAGAATTTAATAAGTGATGGAAAGATAAAAAAACCCAAACATAAAGATTGAATTGACAGTCACTTCCCATGCCACAGGCAGACTGATGCACAGCCAGTCTCCAAATATGTC
This sequence comes from Orthonyx spaldingii, assembly GCA_013397795.1. Classification (NCBI taxonomy): domain Eukaryota; kingdom Metazoa; phylum Chordata; class Aves; order Passeriformes; family Orthonychidae; genus Orthonyx; species Orthonyx spaldingii. Next base: position 259,339 of record VZTJ01000748.1, read on the forward strand.
TGAGGTGAGCTGTTCTGACTGTGTCCTCTCCCAGCCTCTTGCCTACACCTAGGTTACTTGATAGTGAGGCAACATGAGAAACAAAGAAAGTCTCAATGCTGTACAGGCACTGCTTAGCAAGAGCTGAAACAGGTGTATTATCAACACTATTTCAGTCTCAAATCCAAAATACTGCACTATACAGGCCACTGTGAAGAATTTTAACTCCATCCCAGCCAGATTCACTATAATCAGCTAAAGCAAGAGATCTCGATTTTGATAATTCAGCATTTCCCAATGGAAAAGTTAGTTTACTGGAAAAAAATCCGAATTTGAGTAAGATCTCCAAACATTCCCCAACAATTTGGTAAGGTCTCAGTCCAATTGAAATTCAGTAGAAGGTAAGCACTTCAGTATCTAAAGATACTTCTGTATCTAAAGGTATATTTAAGTGGATTCTTTTTTAAGCTATTTTCCAAAATAGTGTGGTGCCTCTGAGATGGGAGAGCTGTGAGCTTTGTTCCCAGGCTAGATTGTTATCGTTAGGCTACTGAAATATACTAACACAACAATAAAAAGTAGGATATGTTTTCAAACACTTTTTGTGTCCTAAAACATAGAGCCAAACAAATTGCTAATCTGAAATAGTGTTTAGCCTGGAGAAGATTCTTCTCTGAGATTTTCTTTCAGTTGATTTAGATGTCCTAATACCCCCCTGGTATATCAAACCAGGATATGTCCATCTCTCTCATTTGACATTTAGAGTTCCAGGTGCCTGAATTAACACTTTGAATTCTGGTACACTATCAGCACATTGGTTTTACAAAGTGGCATTCAAATTGCTTCCACTTTGTTGTCCCATGAAGTAGCCTTATTTCCATTTTAAGTTGTTTACCCTGAAGTACTATTATCTATTTCAACATCTCCTCCAACTTGTTTTTTGAGAAGAGTCATTGTATTTCCTTGAACTAAATTGCAACAGGAATTGCTTTTAAATTGTTCTTGATTATTCTCTGAAACTTTGTTGACAAAAAGAAACATTGATGTAGTGTCCCTAAAACACTTGGTACTGAGAATATTTTAGCTGAAAATGGAGAAATTCAAAGAGTGAAAGAGATAGCATCTGGGAAAAGAGAGCCATGCAAGGACAGAGAGGTTTAATCAAGATTCACATTAAAGCATGTGTTGTCCTATTTACTAATTCCATTCCAAATTGTAAGTGTTTCTTGAGGGATGCCATTTTTCATCTGTCATTGCATTTGCTCCACTTATTTGAACAAGACAGTGGAAGGAAAATAAGATTGTAACTTATGATAAAGCAGAAAAAAATCCAAGACCATTGTGCCTGTTCACGTGTTAAAGATCCATATTTGATCCTGCAATTCAGGTGGAGTGTGACAGTTATTAGACAACCTTATTTCAAGAAAATTGGAAAAAAAGTTGAACAAAATGGTCTTAATAGCTTTTTATGCTACCTTAAGCTTCTAAACCCCTTCCAAATATCCTATCATGGTGAGTTCTTATGCCTTCAAATTTGAAGAGGCTGCAGTTACTGCCTTTTGAATTTTCTTGCATGACCTAATGAAAGATGAGGCAGCTACCATCTCAATACATTGTATTTATTGGAGTAATGGACACTTTTCCAGCAGCACTGCGTTATTTGGTCTCTAGTGCAGTAGTCATTCTCCTTGTGGAAAAGAAAGAGAAAATACTGTGCTCACTCACTCAAATGGAAAGGGAACTTCTTAATTTAATTTCTTTAGGCAGCATGGGATGGATACACGCATCATAACTTAGTCAGAAAGAGCAAACAGCATCAGTGATTCAGCATATGCTTCTTCTTAATCATGTAATTTATTCCCCTTGTAGTAGTTACATTTTAAACCATCTTCACTTCCTGATCCTCAAGGACAATATGAAGTCTTGTCCCTTTAGATATATTGCTTATATTATATTACTATGTTGAAAGGACACCTATTTTCTGTGTAAGAATAATATATATTTTTTTCAAAAACATGAGAGTTTCTAGGTTGAGCCCCCTTATTACACATATATTTGCTTTTGATATATAGTCATATGCTGTATCTCTTCTGAAAGCATTTGATTTAATAAACTTACTTTTATTTTCTGAAGAAAACACCTTATCAAACCAGGAAAAGCAAAGCCTTTGGAAGAGTTGCTTAGTTTTCTGCAGCATGTCATAGAAGGAAAATACCAGGCCAGCTATCACTCCTACCAACTCGACTGGATCAAACCATTATGGGCAAGAATTCGATACTTAGCAGCATCACTTTGGTGGGTACTGATTGGAGCTGTTGATACTACTTTTGCTGAGAAAATCAGTGTGAACACATAGTACAAGGAGATAGAAGGTCAGACTGTATGTGGCTGTCTCTACCATTTCAATTGGTTTTGTTGCAATTTTGTCTAAATCACATGCCTTTTTCCACATTCCTTGCTATTTCAGTTTTTATTGTTTTCAGCTTTGTAACTTGTAAGGTGTTTTACTGATATTGAAGAGCCATTCCATGTAGATCTAATACATGAATCAATTCAGTATTACTTAGTCAATTACCAATGAAACAAGAATTAAGAAAATCTTCGCTATACAAGAAAAACCTGCATATATTTCTTCCAAAATAAGGTTTACTGTGAAGATAAAGGACAGTATTTTATTACACTAGAGTTTTTACAGAAACAGTGTTTCAGCAGATTTTCCACATAGTAAGGGTTTTCTTTGTTTCCCTACACTCCCATTTTTTCTTACAGGCTCTTTAATTTTTCTTCTATCACCACTTCACTCATTCTTAGAGCTCAGTTCAGGGTTGTCTTCAGTATTTATGGCTATATTTCATATTGTGTGTTAAATTTAAATGTATTTTCTATAAATTCCCAAACTCTGTGTGGGTTTGTTCAGATTATTTATATTCTTGTCTGGACAGTCTTCTCACTTTTTGTAGGACATATTCAAATGAGCAATAAAAATATATGAACAGACTTTCAAAGATGCTGAGCAGCCAAAGTTTCTATTGTCTTCAACAGCAACTTTGTGCAGGTTCTTCAAAAAACCTCTCAGGTGGGTCCTAGTTGAAAAAGTGTTTTATGACAAGTTATTAAAAATATCAAGACCATATAGATGTAGTATTTGAATGTCAAGACATTCAAATAGGTGACTCTTGTAGTTTGAAAAGGAGATTGAGGCAGTACATGTCTTCAGCAACTATAGTAACCATCAGAAATGAAATGGTATTTTATTTGGGTGAAGTTGAAAGCTGGACAGGGTTTTACTGTGTATGTGTAAAATAAGTTAGTGTTATTGATAGACCTATTCTTGACATCTTTTTGTTGTTCATCTCATTTCTCTCCATTTCGTGGCAGCGCTTGACAACCAAAATTGGTTTTACTTCATCCATCCTTCATATTGGAGAAATGAAATAGCAAGTACTGACATGTCCAAGACAAGTTTATCTATGTGATATCACTTCTTTCATTTTGATCTGAAGCTTTGTTTTCATTCCACACTCATCTTCACTCCAAATGAAGAGACAGACATAATGCCATAGTTCCAATGACTGAATACAGAAAACTAAGTTCTGTCATCAGTTATGCCTCATCAAGCTCCAATGATGAAACACATTTGAAAACATGATTTGAGTCCCATTTCAAAATATGTTTTTCCTAAATGTGTTTTATTTCCAGCATGCTTACTTAAAGACTACCCTTTGATGGGTTTTTGGCTTTGATGTCAGTCTGTTTATGGCAGAGAGATTGTTAAAGTTGTACCCTATTGTTGAAGTCAGGGTATATATGTGAAGGAGTCACTATATATTTCATCATATCTATGACTATATCTTCTTTATACCTAGACTCTTTAAGGCTGAATTTTCAAAACAGAACATGTTTGCGTAACTGCATGTTTGTGTGCATGTGGCAGACAGCAGGAGACAGGAACTGACCTACAGTGCACTATATCTGACTGATGATAAATACTACTAAATTTCTCATCAGTGAAGATCTTTCTCTCTTAGGTCACTAACATTACCACAATCATAAATATTTTTTGTAGCAACCTCTGCAGAGAATTCAGCAAGAACAAGTGAAGCTTAGGTACCATTAGCTACCATAAACAGGCTTAAATTTTGCTATATGTTCATTCTACATGTGTTCAGAGTCATACTCAAAGGGATTGTTTTTTATTTTTCTTTTTTTTTTTTTTTTTTAGTTTATGAGGGGAAAATTAAATTGGTCTTAATAACATCATCAGGTGTAGTCTCAAAATTTAAATTGCATTCATATCAGTCATTAGTAATCAATTACTGTATAAGGAAAAATCATTATGCTAGATATAAAAGGACTAGTTTGTGGCATTGCATTTTATTAGTAATTTGTATCATACCATAAGGTTATATCAGGTAGAGTGTACATCCAGAAAAAAAATTAAAAGTTTCATCAGAAGTTAATAAAGGAGAAATTGACCAACTTGCAATATAAGTGGGACAGACAGTAGGAAAATGTCTTTGCAACAAGTTGAGGTTTTGGGCTTTTTGGGTTTGGGGTTTTTTTTTTTTGGGAGGGAGGGCAGGGGGAAGAGGCGGGGAAGAGGGGTTCAATAAAGTTAAACTGTATGGTATAAGCCCATGTGAGCACATATGTTTATATTTCACTTTATATGCAAGTGAAGGCAAGTATAATTTTTCTACTTCTGTGCCACAAATCAAAGATGAAAGACAGATAGAAAAATTGGCATATATTTTAGACAATTTTAGCAGAAAACAGTAACATTTATTTCCAGCTATATAAGAGAATCACCAGGAAAACACAGGAAATATTGAGGCAAAAGTTTGTTAGCCCTGGTCTTGCTTATATCTAAGCCATTTGTTTAAATATAAGCACAAAGTTAAATAAACAAAACATTTACAATTATTGTATTGTCATTAAACCACTCCTCCTGGGATTTTTGCTGTTGGAGGAACTCCTTTTGGCTCTACAGGTGCATTCCCCAAGTCACTTAAACTGTATTTTACCTTCTAAAGGAAGGCAAAAGTATATATATGCAAGATATACTTTAGTCAAACAGAGAAGGTAACTACCTCCAGTACTTCTGAAATTACTTAAAGACGTCCATTGTGCTAGTTTATTATTGATAATAGATTGAGTATGTGCAAGAAACAAAGCAATATTTGCCACCTAACGACCATTATTTTTTATTATGCTGTTTTAAAAATATCTAGATGGTATAAATGAAAGAAAAATAAGCTTCTATCTAAACCTGTATTGCTATTCATTCATTACGTAATTAAATTTGTTTTAAACAAGACTGAGGGAGCTATATTTTTAATCTATATTTTTACCTCTTTAGTAATAATCTTCTCCTTGTCAATATTTTCATGAATTGCAATGCAAATGTTTCCTTGAGCTTTACTTTGCATGTTTGGAAACTATAATTGAATTTTTTTCCCAATTTATTCCTTGTCATTTTTAATTTAGAAAATGCATTAGAAATGTTCTTCTGTACTCTAGAACCATAGTGATCAAAACTTTACATTTTTGGATATTTACTATTGCTTCTAGGATTGGCAAGGAGAACTAGATTTTCTTAACAATTTACTTTCAGATGCAACAAAGTCTTCCACATACACAGTAAGGGAAAAGGGAAAAAAATATAAAGGTCATCTGGATAAGTACTATTGCAGTAATCATCCTGTAGTCTGTTAGCTCTCTGGAGGAGTTCTTGGCAATGCAGAGCTGTGCATTGTGCCTGTATTTGTTAAAAGTACTTTGAAAGAAATGGAAGCATTCTAATTATTAAAGCCTAATTTCTGCAAGCACCAGGTGTGACAGGTGCCATGTGATGAAAAACATATTCCATATTTCCAAATGTCATGAGCTCTCATGATGCAAAGTTCAAGTAATATCATCTGTGGCTTTAGCTGATGATAGAAATCCATACGGGAAATTTTGTAATTGCTGCTATCTTGGTGTTTTGATTGCATTGCAAGAATTGCTGAAATTACAGACGAAGATATATAAATACAATATAAATAAATAAATAAAGAAAGAAATGCAAAGCCACACACTTGTGTGTGTGTTTGTAGTTTTTTATGCTGATGAATTTTATCTTTAGGAAGATACATGTTTGCTCTTGGATCATCTCCCTTAACCAGATGGTATCTTTGTGATTGTTGTGACACTTCATTGTTGCTGCCGGTTGATGACTCACCGAAGGAAAATCCCAGCACGCCCAGTAGGAGAAAATAAGGCTTCTTGGTGTTCTTTGCTACATCTAATTTTCTAACAGAATTTCGACAGATGTGACAATTTTGCTGAAATGTTGTCAAAATAATAGCAACAAGTTGACAAATCAAATCTGGCTCATGTTCAGTCCCCTGGTATTATACTGGTTCATCTGCAATAACAAGGGAATTTATATCAGTGTCATCTTTGACAACTTGATCATTTTAGATGACACTTTATCAATTTTTCATCCTTCTCTATGCCTTGCCTTTTTTTTACCTTTTCGTTGTTGGTTTTTTTGGTTTTTTTTTTTTTTTGCTTTGCTGTATGCTATTCTCTCTGGTATTTTTTGCAAATAATTATGACCAAATGCTTACTGATCGCCAGCTGAAAATAAAGAAATACAATATGGAAATCATAAGCATAGGAACTTCAAATCTGACATAGAAATGTGAAGGAAACTAAACTTTAGTAGACAACTTCTCTGTTTTTGCTATTTACAAAAGTAAAACTGGGAACAGCAAGACCAGATATACCCAACACTTGCATTAGAAGAGTTCCACGCTTGAAAAATGCCAGAGATATCTTCAGGAATGAAGTCTGGCTATGGCATTTAATGAAATAATGTAAATATGCTTTGTGAGAGAAACTACTTTGCTCACTCCACAAAGTATTCCTGTTTTTTATCTCTATTATGAGAAATTTTTTTGTTACTCTTTTTCTCTTTTTCCCCTAACGGAACTGATTTTGACAAAGATTTTGCTGAAATGACACAAGGTAAGGGATAGAAACCAAAAGGATGGGTGGATTCTTTGAAGAATAACTGTAACTTTGAAGAATAACACAGATCCCTGCTGTGTCTGAATCTGAATTCAGAAGCACCAAAATTTTACTGTCCACTGCCTGAATAAGAGATTTACAATACATTTGCTGCTTCTTAGCTTTGTAGCTGTTGTATTTTATAAGAAAGATAAAAAAATCATTAGGCAGAGACAAAGAAACCCTTACTTCATAAAACTGATGGTCATGTGGGATTTGAACCTTAGTCTTTCAGGCTCTGCATCTTAGGGAGCTCTTCAATTTCTCAGAGGCTCAGCTGCGCTGTGTTCTGTTGTACAATGCTGAATTCTCTAGATCTTTTTCAGGGTGAAATCAAGAGTCATAAATGCTCTATGTGAATGTACAGGTTCAGAACAGAATTTTTAAATGACTAAAAGGATATAAATCAACCTAAACCCCCAACATAAAGCACTGTTAATTAACCAACAAGGCGTTCCAAAGTATGAAGTGGGATCCTTATATTGAAGAGAGCTTTTCTTTCTTTTTTTTCCTCTGCACGTTGCATTAAGATGTCAGTGTGAATTTTGTTATTTGTGGGTAAAACAATCCAAACACCAGCCTCCAGCCTGAAGTGTTGCCTAGATTCTTTGCCCAATGCAATTTACTTTTGAAAAGAGACCACTGGATTTAGAATCATATTGGTTTTTTTATTTAGTAAAGTCAGTAAGTATTTCCATGAATCCATTCTGGTAAGCTAAACTATTCTGCTGTCCATCCAGCTCTCAGTGCATAAACATCAAGATCAGAAGTTACACTGGGAGGTACATTTGTTGTCACAGTCTGCAGGCAGGTTAAGGCCTGAGTAGCCATTCCTATTTCACAACCACAGCAGTAGCCTGTTCTTCAAGGTATTTTGACTGATACACCTTTTTGCAGCAGTGAAAACTGAATGCAAATTTTTAGAGAAAACAGAAAGTAATGTTGAGAAATTTGACTGAGGCAAAAAGTATGCTGTGGAGATGCTAGTGGATTTTAATGTCAGTGTTCTGCACTCAGATGATGTAAGAAGGGAATGTGAAAAAGGTATCGGTATGTAGAGGAATTGACCATGCACATTAGGAGTAAAAATGAGTATGAACTTGTTTAATATGTGGTATTATTTCTGTAAACAATTAAAAAGCTAGTCCTCACAGCTGACAGTTTATTATTATGTAAAATAACAGTTTTATACATAAAATGCAAATGAAGATTTAAAACGGATCTGGTACTTGCCTTTCTACAGCATAGGGAGTAACATCAAAAATATCCTTTACAGTGGTCTGACATCTCTAAATATTGCAGTGTACCATTTTCTGTACAACATCTTCTGATCAACTGAAGTAAATGGGATCATGACTAGGTCATGTGATGATAGTCAGCTAGGGGCAGCATACTAACAAAATTCAGGGGAAAAAGAAGGGATTAAATTAGGAAAAATTAATCTGAAATATTTATTGTGACCCAAAATAAGGATCTTAACTCTTTACATATACAGCATCCTTCCCTCTTCTTATAGTGTTAATTGGAAAATGGAATTTGAAGCATGTCAGACATATTGATTAAAATGTTTATAATGAAATATTATATTTTTAAAAAATACATAAGAACAGGTTCGTGTTAAAATTAGTTCTTGAATTTAAGTCAGATTAGACTTTTACTACAGTCACAGGTAGCACTATGCGTTATTATCCCTCTTTCCAACTGCTTCCAAAAGCCAAAGAGAAGAAGAGCAGGGCCAGCACTGGAGTTTCATGCTCTTTGTGCTGTGTTTCACCACTAGCTCTGTGGAGAATCCAGAAATAGCCTGGATTCAATAGCATTGAGTAAAATTTACAGAAGTGTTCCAATGACTTGAAGCTTAATCTCTCAAAATTGAATGGAGTTTAGATTCCTAAATGACTTTGCTTTAGAACACTTAAGCTTCTGAATGGTTTTGTAGAATTTTTCATTGGATATTTTCAAATACTTTTTCCTAGTTTTATTTTCTTGTGCATCACCCTCTTGGTCCATGCAGACAGAAACATCACATACAGGCCATTAACAGCAACTTAATAACTGTTGCAGTGAGGGTGGAGCCTTGCAGGAGCTCAAGGACTAGAACCACAATTTTGCAAAGAACCATTTTCATTTTCTTCATCCCAATCAGGTGAAAATACTGCTGCATTAATTCTACAAAGTTCCTGAAATACATCAGACTAAAAGACATGTACATAGCCTGTAGATTGTTACAGACCTTTTTTTTAAAAAAAAAAGAAAGGGAAAAAAAAGAAAGAAAACAAGCTTTCTCTTGGGAACAGTGGTCTTTACATTCATTAGAAGAAAATAAAGATACATGGAATGAAAGGCAATTCCTGCCATGAGGATGAGTCCCTTTTTTTTTACTTCTGAATTTGGTTTGGATTGCAGGTGGATTTCATCTTCCCTTCCTCTCTTGGTGCAGATTCTCACTCTTTAAATCCCTAGACCCATCCTTCACTGCAGAAGAGGAGAGATTTTTCTGTAAATGCAAATTACCTGATAACAGAGTTTTCTTCTGTTATGAGGCATCTGAGGAACAAAGTATCTTTGTGCTATACAGTATAAGGATTTCTTTTCCTTCTCATTTTGAATGACCTTTTCACAAATAATTTCAAAAATCCAGTAATTTGTAGAGCATCTCTCAGTTTCATAACTCTGTGTTGTTTTATGGTACTTTACATGAAAGGAATGTTATAAAAGCAAATAATCTAGCTTCTGTTTTTTTGTGATAGGTGTGTTCTGCCTCTGAATAGTTAGCATAGGAATTCATGCATTTTTCAGGGTTGAAATCCATAGCATACATTCCACTGTGCTCCACTGTAGCTGATGCAGTGGTCAAATGCAATGGATTGTGGCATTTTGAAAGCCTTAGCCATTATTAGAAACAGAGAAAGATTTATGTGAATTACTGTGACTCACAGAACTTGTTGTTCTGGTCTCATGAAGCACAGAGAAAAGTCTGTGTTGTTTTTCATCTATGAAAAAATAAATACTTTATTTTTAACATCATTCTTTTAAAATCTACAGGAAATCATCAGGCTTCATTTATCGATTTTCCTTTTCTTTTTCCTTGTCATTATTCTCTTCATCAGAAAAGAACAGTTGTTGACTATATTAATAATTATAGATTTGAATGACTCTTTTTAGCTCCATCTTGTATTTTCTTCATGATCAGATCATTTAATTGCAAGGCAATGCAATATGGCAGAAGATAATACTAATAGAAAAACAAACAGTTAAGGCAAGCATCATGCTTGGTCCCTTGAATTTCGTTTACGTTGGAAGGAAAATCTTCATAATAGAGGTGATGGTCTGAGACCAGCTGAGAATGCTTTTTCCCTACAAGGTAGAGCTGGGAGGGGGAAAGTGATTGGATCATGACCTCTCCTCCTCGGGGTGCTGACTGTGTGAAATTAGAAGTCTTCCCTTGTTGGTTAATCCTTGAAGTGACTGTCATTGCTCAGAACAAAGTGAAATAGGTCAAAGCATTGGTGACATAGAGGGAAGAATTTTAACTGACTCCTGACTGACCTTTGGGCCTCACCACAAGACTGAGGCTCACGTCTGACCTATAGTATTTCCATCTTTAGCTGTATGCCTATAACACGAGTTTGCTTTGTAAAGATAACATTTCCTTTAATAGACATACCAAAGGGACATATTTGCCAAAGCCAGGGGCAGTGAACTTATCTGCCTTTTTCTAGTTCTTTACTAATCTGTATTTATGTAGTTAGAACAGGCAATCTTTTGAGACCTGCAGACTCATTTGCAGGATAACCATGTCAGCAGCATCATTGCATCTCAAATCTGAACTTTTAGAGGAAATGCAGATTGAGATGTGTTGAAAACAAATATACAAAATGCAGTTTTGCACTGACTAAGGACTTGAAATAAAATAGGATTTCAATGCAGAATGCTAGTTATTGCAGTTATTTTTACGGTGCATGTGATATGCCAGACACCGTACCATCCTCATGATTATCCCTGGTCCTGTAAAACTGCAAAACAAATTTCAGCTATTACTCAATGAAAAAAAAACCGTGAAAAGACTGAAGTAAAAATAGGTAGGCAGAAGTGTGACAGTAAGGAATGTAAAGGAAACAAGGATGCATTAGTATTGATTTTTTCCAAAGCCTTAACTTCATATTGGAAGACCTAAAAAAAGCTGAAAGTCCTAAAAAAAGCATGACTTATTTAAAAATAGCTGTCTTAGTGACTCAATATGTGTATGTATAAGCTCACTCATAAAACTGAATATCTAAAAAGAGAGGCATCCCAGTTCTACACTTCTTATATTGTAGATGTGTGTAAATATGGTGCAGAGAGTTCCTTAATAGATTACATTTTCCTTGGTGTTTGTCCTCAACTGGGAACATAAGTGCTACCAGGGGAGTGCTGTATGAGCTGCTTCTTCTGGTTTGGTGTCACGTGAAGCTGTCTGGTACACTTTTAAAAAAAGGTTATTTAGCTTTGATTATAGCATTATGCTTCTCCCAGTTCCAGTGTTTATCTTATAGCTGAGGAGTCTCTGTGGTCAATGGCAAGTCGAATATGAGTCAGCAGTGCCCTGGTAGCCAGGAGGGCCTGAAAAATTCCTGACATATCTCCCTAGATTGATTTCACTAAAGCCATGAATCTTTGAATGTTGTTCTGAACATGCTGTGAGTTTCAATGTGTCACGTCACCTTTCTCCTCTTTTGTCATTTCTTTCACTGACAAAATGTATTTACTTTTCACCTGTGTATTAAGGTGACTTGTGTTTGATCTTAAACAGTAATAATAACATGTGAAAAATTAGTCAAAATGGGAGATAGGGTAGAGTTGAGCATGCCAATATTCTGATTTGTTTAAATCTACATGTGCCTGGAAAGAGCAAGAATTATCATTTTCAGTCAATAATGACCTTGTTGGAGTGACCTGTAAAGCAAACTGGTACGTTACTCAAAGCACCATTTCCATCTCTCTGCCTCTTCTTTTTTTTTTTTTTCCTTTTTTTAAAATTAACATCTCACAACAAAAAGTGCCTGAAGACTGCTTGGAAACTTCCCAGTGCAAGAGATCAAATCAGAGGAAATAGCTCATACAGCACTTGCCTGCTGGCACCTATGTTCCCTCAAGAGATCAAACACCAATATGTCCCCAAAACACCAGGAAAGGTGCATGACCTGAAACCAGCCACCACTGGCAATCTCCTGCTGGTGCCTGGAGTTAGGACCTGTCACAGACATTCCTCTTCCCCCTCCCACTGCACGAGCATCCCTGTGGGGGATGACTGCTAACTATGCCTCAGGCAGCCCAAACCTGCTCCCTGCAGCCAGGGCCAGACTCCTGGGTGTCAAGTTTTGCAAAGAAGCAGCTGTTTACCTTATCATGCTTGAACTTGGTCCAGCAGTTAGAGCTAAGCTCCTCGATTTAAGTGTGTGGTGTTGCAGAATTTGCTTCTCATATTGGGGGTCAGACCATTCACATAGTTTGCAAAGGTCTAGAAATGCCCTTTTTTCCTTGTAATTTTTTGGTGAGGTTATACACTAAGGAAGTAGACTACTTGATTATGACAAAATATTGTTTCAGCGAGACTGACTGCACAAAGAGACTCAGAGTAAGGGAGCCAGAATCTGGCCATCTGGTGTTATGGCTGGTGAAACATGCTCATGCTGTTGGAGGGGTGTAAGCAGCTTGTATTAGTGTCATGTTTTGAAAGTAGCATTTCAAAAGGGTCTTAAAGTGGAGGGAAGCAATTTGGTTTTCATTTTACATTAATAGAGAGATAACAAAGATCTGCAAAAAGACTCCAGGATAAAAATCCTGAGCTTTCACATCTGGAACCTCTTTCAAGGGGACACAGTCTAGTGTCGCACTAAGTTAGGTAAGATAATTGGCAAAAACACTTTGGAAGTTTTTCATCAAAATGCCTCATCCGTATACAAGTAATATGCTGTGTTAGACAGTGTCACCTGACCTTGTTATGTCTTATTCATTCCTAATTAGAAATGAGGCATCCAGATGTGAAAGGTCATTACACTAGTTTCTGTGACACCTATCATGGCATATTTCTGTCACCTAGATTTTTATTAGAAATGCACTGAACAAGCCCAGCTCTCTCTGCCATATGTTTATTGCCATGTTCAAGGACCCGCAGGTAAAAAGAATATTTTGTCTACCCAGATGGTTATTGCCACATTTGGTTTTAAACTTCCACAGCATCTCATAGTGCTAATTGGTTCACACTCTGATGCCAGTTTACAGAGATGTTATTTTTGGTAATAACACCATTGACAGCAATTCCTCTGCAAGAAACGTCTCTTTAAGGAACAAAAGAAAAAATTAGGGACTTTCCCAGCCAAAAGCAAAGTTCGTCCTTTTTTCTAAAAAATGCTGTTTCATATGAAATATATTTTAAGTGTACCCTCATTTAAGAGTACAAATTGTAAGGTTTGGTTTTTCCTTTTCTTTTTTTCCTCTTGTAGCTTATTGAAAAGTCATTTCATCCATGTTTATTCAAATATTCAAAAGAAAATAAGCAATAAAATTACTAAAAAGCTACTTTTAAAAAAGTGTATTTGTCTTTAAACAAGAGCATTTATGTTTTCTCAAAACCTTCATTTTGTGTTTCAGCATATATGAAATGCCTAGTCGTCATCAAATTTTTTATGTTTTGTTTTCAGTTATGGAAGGTGACTTCTGATATCCTATTTAGTCTGAAGAGCTTCTTATTTGGCAACTAATACCATTAAAATCAATTGCATCACTTGCTAAAAAAGGCACAATTCCACCTGCATCCAGGGTAACAGAATCTGACTCAGAACTGATACTGTCAAAAGTGATTGATTTTGCTTTTGTCTCAATCCCACTTGAATACCAAAAAAAAAAAAAAAAAAGACTCAGGGGCTTTTTAAAGTTAAACATCAATACACATCAGCAAGTCAGCAAATTACTTTTCCAATGTTAATATAAGGGTGTTTTTTACCTACATACTAGAATTATATTCTCCCTTTTCCTTAAAAACAAAGATGGACACTGATATATGTAAGGTTTACCATATATCTATCTATTTTTTCCGAAGTAACAGAATGTAATTTGTGACTAAATTTTTCGGTAATTTTCAAAGACATCTGCTGCATTTTGTTAAGGTTTCAATACACGATAAAAATACAGTGCATATCAATCCTTATTACAGTACAGCAGAGAATTTTGGTTCAGACATCCAGGCTCTTGCTGTGATAAAGTTTATATGTTACATGAATCATATGTATATATGGCAACAGAAGTCTCAATGGGACCAAAACACATTTCATTCAGACAGAATGTTCGCATTGTCTACCCCAGTAGTTTAAGTCTACTGCTGAGTGGTACAAATTATAACATTGCCCTGTTTGCAGCTCAGTCAAATCTGAACAGATTTTCCCAAAGATAGACACAGATATTTTTCTAATCTCTTCCAGATTTCAGATACTACACATAAGCAGTAGAAGTATATGAAAGACTGATTTGAGGATCTTTAAAAGTCAGAAATATGTTTACAATGCCAAGGGTTGAGTAACCTCAACAGGAGATCAGTTGACCTGTTATGAGTCAGTAAAATTAATGTAATTTTCCTATCAGAACATATATGGTGATCTGATTGTGGGGTTTTTTTCACTTAATGGTTAAATCACTTGCTTTTCCTATTAATTTATTAGTAAGTCTTCTGAGATGATCAACAGATATAGGATAGATGACTGCATATACAGGGAAACCGGTTCAGGGACTATTCTCTACTCCATAGAGGCTGATGCATGGCATAGCTCATGCCATAAGGAATGAAAGTGCCTTTTGTGAATAGACATTTTCTGGTAAAGCTGCAGGCAATGCAAGCCATGGTTATGGCTCAGCACTCAGCAGCTGTGTTAACCATTGGTCATGTGGACACTTGTGCCAGCCCTCCCCTTCTCCAGGCTGAGGTTGTGGCACAGGCTGTGACACTCTGCTGGAGCCCTCCTTAGGATGGGCCAGGGCAATGTGCTCAGGACACATCATCTCCCAGGTGTCCAGATCCTCTTCCTACCTGCATGCCCGAGTTTCTCTAGAAACAGAAGGTGCTTCTGGAATCAGTGACAGAGGTGTCACCAACAGATATTTGTGATATTAATAGTCAAAGAATGCATTAAAGAAAACGTTTTTCTAGATTTTTTTTTTTCCAAACCAATGTACAGCACAAGTTGAGGGCACTTTTATGGGTCTGTAACTAAATGAACCCATATACATGAAACCCAAGGGGTAAAGGTGATGTAAATTTTAAGATTATAATTTAAAAATAAAACCATATGTGATGATAAGGCAGAAACTCTTCAGCATTGGAAATGTCACACAATCTCAGCTTCATGACTGTTATAAGAAAAACCAACAATTTCTTACCCATATGAATCGAAATTTTAAAATATAAAAACTATACAAAGCCATCTATTTTATTGTTAGTTACAGGAATTGCTCAGTTGTAGGTGAGACCTTGTGACTT
Organism: Orthonyx spaldingii; assembly: GCA_013397795.1. NCBI lineage: Eukaryota > Metazoa > Chordata > Aves > Passeriformes > Orthonychidae > Orthonyx > Orthonyx spaldingii. The sequence goes on from VZTJ01000748.1 coordinate 274,883, forward strand.
TTCATTATTTGCTTTCTCCAGAACCCCTTTCAAGAAAAACTGAACATTAAACTTGGATGTTACTTACAACAGATGAAGCTTGGTCTGAATGAGTGATTTAACTGAACAGAAGTTATATTAGCTCTTCAAATAATAAAAATGTTCATGAACATTATGCTATGTAGGTTGTCTGTGAGAAATCACATTTTACTGCAAATGTGAAAGGTAGTTATTTCTCTGAGCATACACTATTTGCATTAGTCTAATTTGCAAGTTTGAGGATTTTTCACATTTCTTGGTGTTTATTTTAAACTACTCATGTATTTTTAACAAAACCTGTTTAAGAAATCTCTCAGATGTTTGAAGAACTCCTGTAAAAATTTTGAGTTATTGACTACAGTAGCTTCAGGGTTTTTTCAAATTTATTTTCAAATATCAGTTGGGTTTTCTAAGGACATGAAAATGTTGATTATTCTAACTGAAGTTTTCTTTTACATTTCCTATTTCCTTGGGTTTTGGGGAGAAAAAAAACTAAAAGGAAATGTGACTTGAGTTTTTATATTAAATAGTGGTGTTGTAAGTATTACGATTTGTGGAGACTGACATACTACTTCTGAGTAGCCAATGCATTATAATCACAGGTCAGTTTTTTTGTGGGTAGGATGTGGGTCAGAAGTTTGTTATTTAAACTTAATTTTAAAAATGGAAAGGGGAGAAGAATTACTGTCTTGTGACAGCACAGAAACCTCTTTCCCATGAGAAAACCTATCTGTTTATGGTAAACAAGATAAGGTGTTCAGAGTTCTTTGGGAACAGGCGGTGAATGCCTGTGGCCAACCAGCCCCAGGGGGCGGAGGGCTGTGGCCAAACCCAGTAAGCATTCATTTTGTATATAAGAGTTGCATTTAAATAAATAATTCCCTTTTCTCAGCAATCCCTTTCGTATGCCTCTTGTTTCGACAGCGACACTGTCTCATTCATTGGCTTGGAGATTGTGAGACAAATTATGAAGAAAAAAGATAAAGCATTATGTTTTTGCTATCAGTAAGTGAATCGTCTATACAGCAGGTGTTTCCTGTGGTGTGGGTGAGTTTGGTCTACGATCAGAGGCACAAGACAGAATGAAGTCAGTATTGTTCCAAGATATATGGCAGCCTGGATTCACTTCAAAAGGAAAATTGTAGTTCTCCTTCTCTTCTAGGTCCATTCATCTTCACTTAAAAGAATGCTGTGTTAGTATTGGAACTGGAACACAGTCAAAATACTGGATTCAGAAGCAAACAGGAATGCTAGATTTTCATGTCAGCAAATATGTGACTTGAGCCAGAAGAAAATATTTCTTTTAAAACTAGTTTAGCAGCCTCTAAATTATGATTTTTGTATAAAATGTCCATGTGTACATTTCCTCCCAGACTCAAAAGCTGAGACATAAACAATAACTTGTTGGCTTTTCCATCATTCACCTCATCAGTAGCATTATGACAACAATTAGGGTGAGAGTGATTATGTCAAATGGCACAAGATTCACCATCACTTAACTTTGCAAAGTTTGTTATGCTGTATATGGAGACCTTAACATTTCCAGAAATTGGCACTGTAAATTGTACTCCTTCCTTTTTCAGTTTCCTTGCTATTAGAAAATAATTAATCTGCTTTGGTTTTCCGTGAAGAGTGAGCAGTTCTCAATGCCCTAGAAAAATGGGAAGCTGTAGAGCATGTGCAAGATTTTCTGTCTCAGTCTAGATGAATTAATCTTTTGTTTCCATATATTCTGCTTAGAGAATCTCGAAGTAACTCTTGTAAAGCTCTGTCCAGAAACTGTACATAACCCCATTCTTGTGATATTTTTCCAGAAGCAAGTTCTATAGTGATAGAAATGCTAAAACTGAAGGTGATTAAAATCCTTTCAGTTTTCCATAGATGGGACTAGTACTACAAAATATTTGGTAAGGCTGAACAAGAAGGCATTTAATGTTAAGAGACATATCAGTGTCTCTGGGCTTTTTATTATTAATCATTATTAAACTGTGTTATAAAATGAGACAGCTTTCACACCTTGCTCCATAATTCCTAGTCAGCTAACCTAAAAGTGCTGGTTTAGTGTTTCTTAATCCTTTTCCATCAAATCTCTATCAACATTGAAATAAAAAACTGATTGAAATACATTATGGGAAACTTAGTACGTTCAACTGCTCTTCAGCTGCTGTCTTTGAAAACATCAGCATATGACATATTGCACCTTCTTTCACTCAAGATTTAGTCAAGTCCCTGCTTATCTACATGAAGTGGCATTGATACCTGGCATAACTGCAGGTGTAGAACATTGGAGTCTGGCAATCATACAAAAATTGAATACAGAAATTGTTACAGGAGTGGAAAGAACATATGTTGTAAAATCTTGGCAAACATTTTGTCTCCTTTTCTGGTTGCAAGCTGTGCAGTAGTTACAGCAACCATAGTTTTTTGTCCAGGTTTAAATGTTGAAAGATAAGTTAGGATGGGAAGGAAGGGGAGGAAGGGTTTCTCTCCTATCATTCCACAAATGATATTTCATCTCTCTTTGTAAATAGAGCTACAGGATATTTCAGATAATTTTAGAAGTAGATCGATGGCATTCACTAGCATTTCTGTTTCATTAGATCTTGATTATCATTACTGATTGGAAGTCAGGTGAAGAAATTGTATTTAGATGGCAGTCACACAAAATTAAGTTTAAATAACAAACTTCTGACCCACATCCTACCCACAAAAAAACTGACCTGTGATTATAATGCATTGGCTACTCAGAAGTAGTATGTCATTCTCCACAAATGGTAATACTGGTTCATGTTTGATTAAAAGATGTGAGTTACATGCAATTTGTCTACTGATTCACAATAAATTTACCAGTCTATGTCCATTTTCCTCTATACCCAAGTATAATCACTTTATTACCATGTTGGAAGTTGGAAATATTCGAGGAAGCAAGCAACTGTCCCATTTTTAACCGTGGACCAAAACTTCCTGTTGTCCATCTGCACAGAATAGAAACTGTGTCACAGTGGCCAACAGTTAGAAGGGTGAAATATATATATATATAAAGAAATAGTATACAGTTAATGTTCAGCAGTTTTCCCATGGTATATCCTTCTCCTTTTTGCATTTGAAGCTGTACATCAGCATCCATTATTTAATGAAATTGTCTGCTATCACCAGAATTTGAGATTTTGAGCTTTTGAGATGATACACAGCAAACTTGAAGATTTACAGTCTTTACCTAGCACTTCGTAATTTCTTGGATTTTTGCTTCAAATATTTGACAAATATTTCTGTACAATGGTAGATGCTATGGAACTGGGGCCAAGAGTTTAAGGAACAACAATCTTTGACATGCTTTATGGGTTATTTTTCCTAGTTACATTCTCATCCCATCAGTTTTGATTTAGGACTTTATTAAATATTAAGCTGAATGAATTTGCTTTTAAGTTTCTACCTAGTTTAAGTAAAAAGTGGACCTCATTTTTCTTTCTGTGTTTAAATTAGCTGATATACATTTGTCTATGCAAATAAATGTCTTTGCAAATGAAGGTTTTCTGAAATCCTATGAGCAAGTATTAAAACCAGCATTAGGATCCCAAAGAGGCTATGGCAATCTTAATTAGTTTTATGGACTGAATCCAATTATTTTTTATTGGAAATCATGCTGTGTAATTCCAGTGCTTGCTCTTGGTAAAGAATTTACTTCAACTATTAAAAAAAAAATTAAATACTTGTAAGAGGCTATATAAATATTCTTTGTACAGCTGGAGAACTGTTTGCATGAATGTGATGCCTTCATTTTGACTGAATGCCAGGGACCCCCAGGACTGAATACCATAAACTGTCAGAGTTTGAGAGGAAGAGCTAGGGCTATAACACTGAGGACAGCTGTGCCTTGTATCTCATGCAGACTAACCTGCCGTGGCAGCACACACTCTGCAGTGGGTCACCTTTTTGGCTACTCAAGAAGTGCTTTCTCAGCATTTAAAACCTACAGCTCACATAATCCCAGGCAATCTCCCAGTCGAGAGACTGCCTGATGGCCAGCACTAGGGGCTGAGGCACAGATCTCCAAAGTTATTAGCACAGGTCACTCACTGCTCTTGGGCGTAAAACATGTTGAGGGTAGGAAGGGGTGAGGCTTGTTATGAACTCCTGCCATCTGTTGGACAGCATCCACTCCTGTCATCTGTTGCATCGCAAAACCAGTGGTTTTTATTGAAGTTTTCAATTCTAATGAAGAAGGTATGATTGCATGCAATTTAACAGAGACTTGATCAGCTTTGTTGTCCCTGAGTAGTGAGAATTCAATCTTTTGCTGTTCAAATACTAATTAAAAAAAGTTTTGCACTGATTCTAGTGATAATAAATTCACAATATCTCTTTTCTTTACGGGACGGAATGTCTTAACATTTAATTACTGTTAACAAGACCTTTAATGGAAGAATAGAAAATTTCATATACTGTAATAGCATTAGCATATTAAATGTAACCATCAGGTGGCCCTCTTAGGATTACTGCTTCTGATTGAAGCCTATTCAACTTCTTCTTCATTGTCATTTAAACTTCATTAGGTATAGAATTTTTTTTTTTTTTTACTCCTTTCCATGGCAGCCTTGCAGGCAAAGTTGTGCGAGCTGTCAATTCATTTGGCTTGATCAATAGAAACTTGATCTGATTGCATTCTGATTTGGAATGGTCTGAAGGGTGAGTTAGATTTTTCAAAGACAAAATAAGCATAGAAATGATTGTTCTATGTAGAAGTAAATAAACTAGTAACTATTAGATTTTTTTCTTTCAAGGTGTTCATAGAATTTGTTTATAGAATTTTACCCTTAATTGTACAGTGTTTAATATTGCTTAACATTTCTTATAATCTGATTCTGTTTTGGAAGTGCAACCCTGATTAGGAAAAGGAAGCAAATTTTTTTAAAGTCATTCTTAAAGTCATAAAGCATGACCAAAGTTGAGGTCCTATAGAATCAAAGTTCCTGTTACTAAGTAAACATATTTCAACCTTCCAGAAACAGTGTAGTAGTGAATTTCACTGTTTCTCTGATTAAAATAGAAAAGATAGGATGAGAAATTGTTTCCTTAAAAAGACCATCTAATATTCTCCATGCTGCACTACTGTCAAGAAGCTTTTGACCCTTGAAGAAGAGAAGAAAACATCAGTAACGCCAACCTTTATAACAATAGGTTACTTTTCAGTTCTGCCACTAATTAGTATTAACATCTAAACATTACTTTGCACTGTTTTAATTGGCAGTTCTACTACAATTAGCACAAAAAGCAGGTGATATTGTCATGCATAGCTGCTTTGCTATTATTTCTGCCAGTCTCATTTGCTTTACCAAGCAACAACATGCAGGTTTCCTTTTCCTGTGCTGCAAGCCCAGCAACTCACATTTCAGGTGGAAGAACACATGCCACTTTAGAGCAATGAAAAATATGCACTCTTTTTTTACATCTGGTTTGATTGTCATATCTCATGATATTCCTTAAGGAAGCAGTGAATGCTTTGCTTTCAGTCAGCTTTGGAGCACGTTTGCTCCATATTTGTATCAGGGAAGCATTCATATGGGGCAGTGATGATGTACCAGCCTGCAAAACATTGTGTGCACAGGCAAAAGGTCTTGGTTTGGTGTCACAAAAAGAAAGCCCAAGCTGGTGCAACGAATGCTAATATTTGATAAAAACAAAACTTCCCTTTTTCCCCCTTCAGTTTTAAGTATTTGTTATTTAACTTGGTTCAGTTAGGGTTTGATTTGGAGGGTTTTTTGCAAAGTAGCCTTTTCTTTCTGTAATTCAATCTGACTTTGCCATTTGTTGCTTTGCACTGTAGGGAAGAAACTTTTTTTAATCCACATGTATATATTTTATTTTGCAGAGAGCAATAGCTGATTATTTTTTACTATGTTTCTTATTTAAACTTTTTCAGATGTGTCAGTTTGAGTAAAAAGGACAAAGACTTTGATGGATAAAACAAGTTATCTTAATTATAAAGTTAATGTTCTATTCAAATAAAATATGGTTAAATAAGAAAGAAACAAAGATTGACATGAAAACACTCATTTCTTTCATGTGGAAGAGGTGGTGATTATTATTATCTAGTTATTTTGCATGACATGCCATCAAGATGTCTCAGAGCAATTTTCCCCTGTATGTGCTGGTACCTGTGGCTTAGCTGGGCATTCATGAACACCAGACGGACTTTTTGCAATAATCCAGAGCTGTCACCACAGCTTTGGCATGGACACCATGGTGGATGTGACATTTCACATTTTCATCATCATCATTAAACTTGGTGAAAGTGAACAAAGGAATTATTTACCTGAAACTAGAAATTTGAATTCTTTTTGTCTAAGATAAGGGCATTAATCATAACAGTGATGTGATCCACTGGCCCATAGTGCAACAGCCTGTGTCTTGAAAAGACCCAAAGTCTTTGGTAATTCACTTTTTCTCTTTTTCCTTCATAGTTAGTGAGTAAAACTCAGTGAGGTGCTTTTGTCTGCCAACAAGATGCACACAAATACCCTTATAATGACAGCAAAGAAAAAATGTCCCAAAATGCTGAAGTCTACTTGAAAAAAACAGTGACATTTGCTTCCCCTCTTTCACTGTAGAAGGAAAGGACAAATTTGCCTACAGGGATCATTCTGGAAACTTCCTTATCTCTGAGCTCCTAAAATGAGGTTTCCAATAGTTTTTTTTTTAGTAGGAACAATATATAATTGGTGGTTAAAAGTTCAAGGGACCTGAAAACCACCAACATAATGTTGTGTTCTCCTGAACAAGCACAGGAAAAAGGAGGAGCAAATTCAGGTAAAATCATTCATGCTTCAGATCAGTATCTTGTGTTGTAAATAAGCAGAGAGATGCACAGAGGACTGATGGTTTTGAATGGGGACTCTGGTCACTGAGTGATGCTGAAAATATACAAGACCAATAGATTTTTGAAGATTAAAAGCTCTGTTTATAGTTTGGAGGGGAAGAACGAATGGAACAGAAGATACTATTATGTTAACCAAGTCAGTTCTATTACAAAAGTATCTCAGAGGCAGAGTTAACACATAGTGAGTGTGTAGGTGTGTTAGCCTGGGAGAAAGGCTGAGAAATAATTAGAGCAAATAGAAAGAGATTGAAAACATAGTCAAAAAGTCCTTTCCTAAGGGTTCATAAGGAAAATGAGCAATCACGCAAACAAATAAATCAAATTCCCAGACAAAAATGTTGAAATTAAAGTTATGTAATGAACAGTAAAATTATATAAATTAATATTTATTTTAAAAAAGAAAGAACAAATTAAATGAACATGAGTTTACTAGCTATATTAGACAGAAATGTCTGATGTGAGGAGCTAAATTTCAAGTAGAAAGACGAGTTATTTAGCTGTTGTCAGAAGGGTAGAAAAACTAGGTAGAAAAACATAACTCAGAAGAAGAAACTTGGCTTTACACCTTACCTAAAACTTCTTATCTGGCTTTGTATGAACCTTCCAAACATGGTGAAGAATTAACTTCTTCCTGCAGGAGAGTCATGAAGTGGATTAGGAATGAGAAGAAAAATCTAGATTCTCAAGAACATGGACTAGATGGCCAAAGGTTTTTGGTCTTTAGCTTTAGTATTTTTCTTGAAAAAATATATTTTCAATAAAATATCCTAAATATATATTGTACAATTAGTAATTTTGAAATAGTAGAAAACAACCATCTATCTGTAAATCTCTACAGAGATGGTTGATCTGTAGTTTCTTTTATTCTATTTTATGGTTATTGTAAAAAAACTGCCCAGAAACTTCAAAGCAGGAAAGATTCATTTCACCATCCCAGAATTCTTTGCTATTTTATCCCAACAAATTGAGTTGTAAGTCATTTTCAGGTGGTTTCTCCGATAAGCTGAGGTAAGTGTAATTCCATGCAGTGCAATTCAGACTTATATTCCTGCTGTGAAAGAGAGCTCATCAGTCTGTCTTCCGGACAGAAAGGCAAAAGTCTTCAGAATTACTTAGTGTCAGTTATATTTTCTTTGCAGTGCAACACAACTCTTCCCTGGGAATGGAATATACCATTTTTGGCTAAGATCAACAAATGCAATTTTAACAAAGCTTTTATAAGCATTTAGAAAACTACATAGTTACAAATAGTGCCATATTAATATCACAGCAAAGTAAATGCTTTGTTTAGCCAAAAAATGAAAGCAGCAGTGAAAGTTTTTATATCTGTCGGTTTGGGTTTTTTTTCTGGAGTTTGTTGTGAGTGACAGACAGATTCAGCATCCACAATATGACTTTTCAGTTTAGTTTGCCAGCCAGAACACTACTTAATGCAAAACATGATGGTGGTGTGATGAACAGAGCTCACTAACTTGTCTGCTTATCTCACACTGGCCACCTAACAGCCATCAGATGGTGTGAACACAAGCCAAGGTCCTGCAGTGATACCTGAATGGAGAAAATGCTTTGCAGGACTGGGACCATAATACGGCCATTATTATTCTGCTTTCCCACTGGAGACTGAAAATGAGATAGAATTTATTTTCTTACCCAAGCCCATGATGTCAGGGCTTCTTGTAGGAAGACTTTATTTGCATCTTGTAAATCAAACAAGAATGAGGAAAAAAAAGAGGTTGATTACTGGATTAGTCTTCTAAATTGTCTATAATGTTTGGAGAATTTTTCAAGCTGATACTCCTCTTTTGTTAAGGAGGAGTATCAACTAAGACATACTAGTCTTTTGCAACTTGCAAAAAAGAGAGAGTTCATTCCACATTATTTTCACATTGCTACCTTATTTTTAATTATTATAATAATCCTAATTTCATTTAATTACTTCATCTTTTACTCTGAAATATTCATTTTTAGAGAAAGTATAATAAAATCATAGAACTTCACGGTAGAAGACAAGAATGAGAAATGGTGGCAGAGGATTTTCATTTTATGTTTCAATATTATTTTGATAATCATGTGACACATATGAAGTTATATGTGTGTATTTGAAGCCAAGAGCTTTGTAAAGACATAGGGGAAAAAATTATTTATATGGATCAACCATTCCGCTTTTGTCCTCAAACTATTACTAACATCAGAGTGTATGTTGAGTGAGTTATCACAGATACTTCCAGTATTGAATTAAAAAATGAAATTGCAGTTTATGAAAACTGCATTAATAAAGAAAAATACATGTTAAAAAATTGAATTCTTTGAAGTTATGAAAGTTGATTAAGTGGCTTATTTGCATGAAGTACTGGCACGAATAAGGAAATTCAAAAAAGGGTAGGAAAAATCATGTAACAAAAGCGAAGACACAAGGTAAACACAGATAAGAGAAGCTTGGTAGGAGATATTGTGGCATCAGAGGATGGATTCAAAATATGAAAAATGCTATTTGGAATAATTTTGTCATTTGGTTTAATTTCTTTGTGCTCAGGAAAATGTTTTTTATATGCCTGTTTTAGCTGTTTGAAAATAATTCTAAAAATGTTTGTAGATTGAGGCCTGGTGCCTAAGGGGCCCACTACCACCTTAAAGCATAATGACCACTAACCTCCCTATGCCCCACACCAAAAGCTTCTTATATGTGTACCAGATGTATGAAAACAGCAAGGAAAGAGTAGTCAAATAAAATATTCGGAAGTTTTGGTTCAGCTGGAGAACCTGAGATGGGCTTTCAACCCCTTGGTTTCAGGGACTTGGGTGGACAAGAGGGGTGGGGTTCTTTAATTTGGACAAAAAGAGATGAAAGAGATTCTAGACCAAAACAGCCAACTCCAAAAGCCTGCACACCCTGCAGCCATACTACTCTCCCCTACAACTCTGGAAGAGTTTCACTTGTCTGAAAACTAATTTTTTCTTTCTTGTGGCAATACCATACTACTGTCATTGATCACCTACCCCCTATACATGCAATCACTTCTTCTACTACTCTATTCCTCTCATATTTCAGGGAATTTTTATGACATTTGTAGCATCATAAATGGTTGTATCACTCTCAAAAACATTTTACCTCTGTGCATTATAGCAGCCTGTTTTATATTACAGCTCATTGCACTCTAAAAGCATAGAAGCTTTCAAGGCCATTGATTTTGTTAAGGTTGCATTTGCCTATTGAGTTGGACACCATACACTTATAGGGTAAAACAGCAGAGAATCATTTAGACTAAAGCAGTAGTCTTTCTCTAACTTTATGGGATACTTTTATGGAGTGTTTTCTCAGTTGTCTAGGGCAGTTTCTATGTGTCTTTCTTTGCTGTGATTTCCTTGCTCCTTTAAATGATAGTCCTATTTTGAATTCAATAAACCAGTCAATTTTTTTCAATGGATAAAAATTGCTTACTGGAAAATGTTGGGGTTGTTTGTTTGTTTTTTGTTTTATTATAGGAGACTGATGGTCTGTCGTGGGTTTACCCAGGAAGGGTCAGTCTTGCAAGTGACCTATGGTGCAGGAAGCAGTGCACCTTGCTTCCTGGGAAACAGAACCAGTGACCAGCTAGTTTTGAGCATTGATGGGTGTATAATCCAATTAAAAGTTGTTCCACCTCCAGGGAAAAAACTATATTTAAGAGAGCTACACCTGAGAAAAAACCCTTTTTCCTGTCTTGTTGCTGCCAGAGAAGCAAGTCCTGTGCTTCTCTCTCTGGTAAGAGGGGGCCTTTGCCTTCCTCCCCCCTCCCCCAGAGCAGGGAGGGGGGGAGGTTTGGAAGGGAGTTTGCAGCAGCAGTGCAGCTGAACGTGGGGGAGGACCCGGCCTGAGCTCTCTGGCTGCTGGGCAAAACATTCCAACCTCGCAGAGCCGGGCCCTTGCTCCGGGCCGGGCAGAGGCCGGGCCGGCTCCCTCCAGGCC
>VZTJ01000748.1:286243-299576 GCA_013397795.1 Orthonyx spaldingii
AAAGCTACTGGTGTGGGAGGGACGTTCCACAACAAGCAAAGATCTTTTTCTCCTGGGCGGCTGCTAGTTGTGAAGTTGAAAACCATAAGAACTGTATTTCTGGTGAAAAAGTCAACATGGTAAAGCAGGAGAAAACTCCTCTCCCTAAATGAACTAAAGAAAGACTAATTTAGAAGTGGTAAACTGACTGAAAGTCAAAGTGTTATTTTTTTGTATTGTCATTGAAAAATGGAAAAGTGGGAAGAGCAAAAGTGTTCTAATGGTTTTGTTCTGGTTCTTAATTTTTTTTTCCTTCCTTTTAGGTCTGTTAATAAACTTTCTTTATATTCTTTAAAGTTTAAGCCTGCTTTACCTACTCCTAATCCTTATCTCACAGCAAAATTAAATAAAATCTAGTAAGTGTACTGGCGTTTAACCAAAAAACTCAAGTGAACGAACTCAAACCACTACATGGTCTTAACCACATATTTGGATTCCTAAGTGTGGCTACCTAGATTTCAGAAGAGTAAGCAGTCTATTCCATGCTACTCAGTAGGATTTTTAGATGCCTAGTCAGTTTGAAATTAGTAAAAGACTCAACTTTGTTACAGGTTCTTAGTTATTTTGTTCATTGTTTTTTAAACCTTGGTCTACATACCTGCCTCAATTTTTCACATAAATTAGGAGTTGCAATTTTATGGATAGTTTGTAATTTATCATCTGTTCCTCTTAACATCCACCTTGTGCTCATCATTTACAGATGATAATCAAAAAAGCACAAAACTTGGCATCAAATCAAAGAAAATCAAATTTAAATTAAATAACACTAGAGGGGAACTGTTATCATGCCAGACAACAAAATAAAATTGGGCTTGTTAAATGAGATGAACTAAATATATACAGTAGCACCCTTCAGACAAAGCGCAAAATTTGCAAATCCTTTTTCTCTTCTTTGAAATGTAAGTGTATTTCACTTCAACAAAGAGATGTGCCTTTTTATCTTCTTTATGAGGTGTCATATGCATTGTCTAATGTAAATGAAAAATTGTATCATGTGGGTTCAAAATTCCTTTTCCTTTCATGCACATGACATCTTCGCTTCTGAAATCTAATGCAAATAAATCATTATGTCAATGAAAACCACTAATCTGCACCAAAAAAAAAAAAAAAAAAGGGAGTGATGGGGGTGGTGTAGGTGGTTAGAATGTGCATCTTCATGAATTTAAGAAGTAACAGCACTGCTTTGTTCAATACTCAGGATGTATTCCCATTTGACTCAGGAGGGACTTCTGCTTTAATTATTTCGTTTCAGAGCTCTTTTTTAACAGCTTAGAAGAATTTCCAAATGGACCTGGCAGTCTGGTCCTTGAGGCCAGATAATATCTTCCTCTCAAATTCACATGGGTCAGGATTTCATTCTTATAAACTTTGTGGCTTCTGGTAGTTGACATCTGTGAGTATGAGGAATTCCTGTTACATCTGTGGCATGCAAGTGTTACCAGCAGGGTTGCAGTTCTCTTTCAAACCTGTGTCCCCTTTCATTGCAGCTGTTTCTGTTCTGCACAGGATGCTCATGAGATGCAATTGTTGGCGAGTGTATAGCATAGTTGTTTTGTTAATGGCTTGGAAGGTATTGTCATTTGGGAATCTCATACTTCTAATCCTCAGGAGTTCTGGATAGATCAACTGTTAGGCATTTTTCTAATTCTTCTATTAGGATTTCTCAATTATTTTTGCAACTGTTTCCAGGTTAATTATCACTGAATTAAGAAATATTACTGGATGTTGAAGGTGTGATTTCAATCACATCTCTTTTATTTTCCAGACCTAGTGAAGACTATTGCATTACCACTCTTGCCGCTCCTCAAGTTTTCAGCAACAGGTCGTGCTAATCCTAGGGAAAGGGCTCTCTCCAAACAGTAGTCCATTGACACCAGAGCTGACAATTCCACAGTGAGGATAGATTGCTCTGAACACAACTGGTTCACTGTCTGGGATCTCTCTAAGCACAAATAAAATATTGACTTATATTAAGAACTAGCCTTTTTTTTTTTTTTTTTTTTCTGCTTCAGGTGTGAAAAGTCCAGGTTTATTGCTAACCTTGTTTGAGTGTGGCCATCAAATTCATGCCATAAACCAGACTATGACTGCTGCACATGGGCTTGCAGCTTTTTTAAATCTGCTGTTGTGATGGGTTAGTCTGTTTATACAGCTACTTTATTTGCTTCAGAGGAAAACTTCTCCTTAAATAGCTTCCAGGCATTGGAAAGTGAACGTCAGCATGCAGGAGGGCTCTAGCTCTCATAAGGGAACCCAGAGGTACGTAGGCCCTGTGAAGAGGCCAGTTCAACTATTTCAGAGCCTGATCTTCAGGCCACAAGCAAAAAAGCATTGCAGGAAGGAGAGCATATGAAACACTGGAAATTAAGCTGCTCCTTAATGTTTCCTGAAAACGGGCTGATTTACACTTGTGTTCAGTAAGTAGTTCAGTTTTGTATCTCCAGAATAAGGATAATGAAGATAAGAATGTGAATTTTAAAATAGAGTTTATGAAACGTAAGTTATTGTGTGCAATTTCACATAAATGCTTAGATGAAAAATAAAGGCATGGTACAAAAATAGAATTTAAACTTCCACATATGACAACCAGAAAGTTCTTGTAGTCAGGTTTCTGTTGTTCATATTTTTAAAAATATTTTGTTAACTGGAAGTTTACAGCAGAAGAATTATTATAAATTTAGAAAAGCTTGTTTGACATGAAATCCTTTTTGTGAGAATAAATCTTCTCTATAAAATAAAAGTCAAACATCCTGTCAGTTTCACAGATTTTCCTATTACAGTTATCTTCTTTTGCTTTTCAGGGAATTAGTGTATACATAACAATGGGGAAATAGACTCTGGCACCTATCAGTGGTAGAAAAAATGCACTTAAAGGGCACAATAATGGGGATTCATAAGGAACTCAAGTAACACATTTGGTAACAGTGGCGTTTCTGCAAGTTTGTTGCTTCTTCCTGAACAGCAGCCATTGGCTGCAACACATGGCTGACTTCATGAAGAGTTCTAGGAGGGCTTGATTCATTGTTATGACTTTATTAATACAAAATCATGAGCCTGAGTTAACCAACCAATTTAGATAAGACCATCTGTTGTCTAATAAGATGTGACTGTAATTTGAATAGTGGTTTTCTAATAAGTGTATTATGGGATGAAGGACGAGCAGATATTAGCTTTGTCTCATTAGCTTACAGAAAAAAAAGGTAGTTAGTTTGCCAGTACCGAACGTGAAATATTTTTTTCTTTAAGTCTTAGCACAGTTCTGTGTACAAGTAGACCCCCCTGTCTGTATCTTCTCTAACATACAATAATGTCAAAACTAAAAAGAAAATGGGGTTCATTGTAGCTTTTGGAATACTCTTGCAGGCCCTCTTTAGTGGCAATAAATCAATTTTGTTCTTGCTTGATTCTTCTTGGTACTACTGGATACCCTGACTGTTTTGAAGATGCAGGCAATCTAATTTATCAACATTATGTCAATGTCATCTGCTTTTGCTTTATTTAGTTGCCCTGTCTGGTCTATTACAAGAAGAGAATGTCAGCTAAGTACTGAGGAAACCTGTCCTTTTCTGTTTGAATGTCTGACAATGAGAAAATGGATAAAACCCATGTAAAGCTGACTTGTCAACTCAAACTCTCCCTAAAGCTTTCTTATGTTTTTATATGGATGTTAGATCATACTGTAGGGTAGATTAAGCTTTACTACTCACTATCATGCTTTTATTGAACCTCTAAAACTGAATTTTATAGAATCATTGTCCAGTTAAGTAACAAGGATAAACCTTTTCTTTGGTCATAAAACCCCAGGCATTAATCCATATGAATGAAGATTAAGACAGAAATAAGTACAGATTTGCATGGCAGTGATTTTCTAAAAAAAGAAGACTGTTGTGTATTTTGTATAGTTTCTGGTTGAGCTGGTGCTTCCTCTCATATCTGAGTGATTTTGAATCCAGGAAAGTAAAATTCTCTCTTAATTAAGAGGGACTATAGTACTACTAATTAGAAGGTTGTATTAAAACACCAGAATGAGCAGTGCAGTCAGCATGCTGGAGGGAAAGGACGCCATTCAGACAGACCTTGACAGGCTTGAGAAGTGGGCCTGTGTAAATTTCATGAAGTTCAATACGCCAAGTTAAAGGTCCTGCACCTGGATTGGGGCAATCTCAAGCACAAATACAGGCTGGACAGAGAATTGATCAAGAACAGCCCTGCTGAGAACTTGGAGCATTTGTGGATAAGAAGATCAACATGAGCCAGCAAAGTGCATTCACAGCCCAGAAAGCCAAACACATTCTGGGCTGCATCAAAAGAATCAAATGAAAAACCTTTTCCTAATATTCAACCTAAACTTTCCCTAGCAGAGTTTAATGCCATTTCCCCAGGTCCTATCACTTCTCACCACAGACAAGAGATCAGCAGATTAAGGGAGGTAATTTTCCCCCTCTACTCTACTCCAGTGAGACCCCACCTGGAGTACTGTGTCCAGCTCTGGGGGTCCTAACGCAGAAAGGATGTGGACCTGCTCAAGCAAGTCCAGAGGAGGGCCATGAAGATGATCAGAGAGCTGGAGCACCTCCCATATGAGAACAGGCTGAGAGAGTTGAGGTTGCTCACTCTAGAGAAGAGAAGGCTCCAGGAGGGCTTAGGGCAGCCTTCCAGTACTGGAAAGGGACCTACATAAAAGCTGGAAAGGGGCTTTTCCCAAAGGCCTGTGATAACGCAAAGGAATTGGCAGTAAACTGAAAGAGGGTAGGTTTAGATTACATCTAAGGAAGAATTATTTAACTGTGAGGTTGGTGAGTCACTGGAACAGAGAAGAACTTGCCAGAGCAATTATGGGTGCCCCATCACTGAAAGTGTTCAAGGCAAGGCTGCATGTGGCTTTAAACAACCTGGTGTAGTGAAAGGTGTCCTGCCCATGGCAGGTTGTTTGGAAATAGATGATCCCTTTCAAAGGTCCCATCCAAACCAAGCCATTGAAAAAAACTAATGAAGGCTAAATGTGGAAGATGCCAAACTTCCTTTCACTCCTCATAACTGAGTTCCTTGATATGGGTATTATGATTTGAAAAATTACATCGACAGGTTTTGCACTTCTGTGCTTCACAACACATAGATACAGGAACATAAAAGAGCAATCAAATACAAAGGTCTTCAATTTGCCTTTCGCTCTGCTCTGTTGCTGTTGTCTTAGTCTGAATGCTGAGCTCCAGGGACAATACTGAGCCTGAAAACTAAGGCACCTTTTCAGTAGTAAGTTGGTTATGCCATTTCTTAGTCAAAGGCAAAAAATAATCCAGTATCTTACAGAGAAGAGTTCTGGCACCAGGCTAAAGTGAGCTGTAATATGCAGGATAAGACCCTCCTTGGATATCAGACCAAGAAGGCAGCAAGGGCATACAACTTCAAAAGCCAGAGTGCTTTAAATCCTCAGGAAAGCAAAGAATCTGAAACTGATTCTTTTTATGAAAAGATCCAGTTATTGTATTGACTTTTCAGAGAGGAAGGGCAATGAGTTTTCTGTACAACTTAATGAAGTATCACCAGAGAAGAAATTACATAATATGAAATATCTAGACAAGATTGAAAGAGCACATTTTGTATTTCCAGAATGGTAAGGATTCATTGCAGCTTCACATTTCCTAACAAACCCTGAAGTGAAAATGATGTCTCTCCATAAATCCTACTGTATCATCTGAACAGGGAGCTGCTTTATGTTTGCATTCATGTGGTTTTAAAGATGTAAAATAGTATCCACAAAATTTTCTGAAGCATTTCATTTTTTAGTAAATCTATAAAGAGTTATAAGGAGTGGGAAGCCTTTTGTATTTGCAGGAGCAGAAAGTCTCAGACAGCAAATACAATCTAAGCAAAAAGAAAATGTATTGCAGGTGCTGATCGCTGACTTGAAGAAGATCGGAAGGTTCTTTGCACATAAAAAAAACCCCACATCACCAGCAGGGCCACAAGTTTGAAAATAACATGGCAGCATGTTAGTTATGTTCACTTTATTTTCTCAGTGTCTCTGTATGTTGTTTATTAATAACACTTTTTTGGATTTATGACTGAAATCAAAATACAGTATTTACTTCCAAGGAGTATGCAAGGGTTAAAGTAAAAGGAAATTGTTTTTCAGCAAAGTCTCAGATAAGGTAAATATGTAAGAGTTTCATTTAATAATTCTATGTGGAAGATATTTTTGAGCAAGGTTTGCTACACTTGTTACAACTTTTAGAATGGTAGATCATGTCTTGTACATGTGAATTCTGCTGAATACCATTAATCCTATAAAGCAGCCATTGAAGTCTTTGGGGAGGGGAAGGTTGAAAAACCTTCTGTTTTAAAGGGAAGGTTATAGTCGAGGTTAATTCAGGGTGTCATGCAAGTGTGGCTGTGACAAGATTTAGTGACAATGTAAGACCAAATTAATGCAAGATCAGTGGCCTGACTATTGATTCTTATCATGGGATCCTGCTGAAATGAAGCCATTATTTAATTACACTTTTATTTACACTATAAATGGTCCCCAGAATAGACTGCACTTGATTTTGATGTCTGCATCTCCATCTTCACTTTTCTTTTGTTCCTATGAATATGAAGAGAATGAGTATAAGCACTCCACAAAATTGTCATTTATTATACTTCACATGCTGTCATTTTCCCCTGTGTTTTAATTCTTCCATTCAGAATAGTCTGTGATATCAAATAATTCTAGGTACAGAAGCCTCTGAAGATTGTAAACCCAAAACTTCTCTAGATTTCTGTAAAAAATCAGCATGTGAATGGTTTTCCTTTCTTCTTGAGTGGTTTAAAATGCACTCTTTTGCTGTCTCTAGACATTGATTAAACTTCCTGTTCATACTAAAACAAATAACTTAACTGGGACCTAGAAGAAGCTAATAAGTACTTTATTGGGGCTTAAGATACAACAGCAGGGATTTTGCTATAGAAATCTATATGGTAAAGCTCAAGCACCTATAAAATAAGAGAAGCATTCACTGAACAGTCAAAACTGCACTGTTTCCCTATTTTATATTATCAATTATCAATATCACATATTTACATTTGATTCTCTTCATTCTGAATCAGATCTGTTTGGCAAATTTGCGACTAATAAAAACATTAACTCAGGTTTAATTTGTCTGGTGGACCAAGCCCCACATTTTCATCAAATTACACAGATTTGAAGACCCAACAATTGATAAAAATAATTGCAGTGGTTCAATGTTAATGGTTGGACTCAATGATCTTAGATATTTTTTCCAACATTATGCCATGAAAATATGCTGGTTGTCATTGTAATGCTACTGTTTGAAAAGC
Source organism: Orthonyx spaldingii (assembly GCA_013397795.1). Classification (NCBI taxonomy): domain Eukaryota; kingdom Metazoa; phylum Chordata; class Aves; order Passeriformes; family Orthonychidae; genus Orthonyx; species Orthonyx spaldingii. Next base: position 293,603 of record VZTJ01000748.1, read on the forward strand.
AGCATGTAAAAACAAGCAGAATTCACATTTTAAATGCAGGATTATGTTTGTCATTTTTAGAACATGGAAGTATCTACTTCTCTGCTTATATGGTACGGTAAAAACACAGTCTTGCTCAGAACAAGAATATTAAATAAATAGTAATTTTATTGAGGAAAAAAAATCTCAGCTCAGTGGAATAAAGTTTCATAAAAAGTTGGTGAGAGATTTAGAATCACAGAATATTGTGTTGAAAGTGACCCACAAGGACCATCAAGTCCAACTCCTGGTCTCACATAGGACCACTCCAAGAATCACATCATGTGCCTGAGAGCACTGTCCAAATGCTTCTTGTACTCTGTCAGGCTGGTGCTGTGACCACTTCCCTGGGGAGCCTGTTCCAGCATCCAACCACCCTCTGGGTGAAAAACTTTTTCCTAATATCCAACCTAAACCTCCTCTAGCAGAGTTTAATGCCATTCTCTCAGGTCCTGTCACTGGTCACCAGAAAGAAGAGATCAGTGCCTGCCCCTTCTCTTCCCCTCATGAGCAAGCTGCAGACTGCAATGAGGTCTCCCCTCAGTCTTCTCTTCTCCAGGCTGAACAGACCAAGTGACCTCAGCCACTCCTTGTGTGGCTTCCCCTCTAGACCCTTCACCATCTTTGTAGCCCTCCTTTGGACACTCTCTTTAGCTTTATAAATAGCTTTATATCTTTCTTATATGGCAGTGCCCAAAACTGCATACAGGATTTGAGGAGAGGCTGCACCAACTCATAGTACAGCAGAACGATCTCCTCCCTTGGCCAGCTAGTGATTCCAATTAATCAGATAAAGGGAGCAAACTTAACTTTTTTGGTTTCCATCAAAGCAATGAGTAAAATCGATCTGCAGGGTTTAATCTGATCTTCATTGTATCCCACCATATTTACAAAAGCTTCATCTCCACAGCCCCTTTTTTTTTGTTTTGTACACTGTATTTCTACATTCTTTATAATAAAAGAAAATAAAACCATATCATTCACAGAGCGTAAAAGATAACATGTAATGAAACAAACCCAAGTCTGCAAGACTGTACTGTATTCTTAGTTAGATATCCAACTCTTACTTAGCTCACATTGTGGACTTGTCTCCTTAGAACATTATTCTCATTTAAAAACTTCTCCAAAGAGAAAGAGAAAGAGAAAAATCAACTTATTAGATGAGTAAATAATGTAATAGCTTCCTTTAATAACCATCTCTTGTTGTTGCTTAGCATTTAGGCATTAAAAAAATAAACAAAATGCAGTGCATAAGGGGCTTGCTTGCTCATTCAGTAGAATGTGATTAGCCAATTAAATGATAATATAGCAAGATCATTATGTTAAAACCCATAATATTGAAGAAATTTTCTCTCTTGTGTACCTATATCCATAGGTAATAGTGTTAAAATTTTCACATTTTCAACTACTACAGAGGAAATACACACATTTAAATTGGGGTGATACTATGCAAAGCATTTTGTTAATGCCTTTCCTCCGAATGAAGAAATCCAGTTACAGGGAAATTCTTTCTGGTTCAGCTTGTCTTGCAGTGCCCTTGACAACTCTAGGATGAGAGAGAGGAGTGGGAAGAGAGGCTGATTTCTGTGCTTCAGGATTTCAGTCTTGGCTAAGTGTGTTTTCCTTTGTCATTTATTTGTTTTCATTTTTTTAACATTTTCTCATCATAATAGGTGCCCAGCAGTTATTTTTGTACCATCTCTAGCAGAAACAATGTCACTGATCTCACCATTTTCTATGTCCACACAGCCAGTCAGGAGTCTTGTAGGTAGAACAAGATATAGGAATGGGAATTAGATATATGGGTTGTAAAGAGCTGATTATAGTAAGAACCCACTTCCTAGAGTCATCTTGTACAAGGCAGTATTTCTGCAACATTATTTTGTACAATTTTTTTCCAATGTGTTTTGCCAAAGCTGTCTTTTTACAGCAGTGCTGATTTCACAGTGGTATTCCTATTGTCTTCTTCACTCAAGATGAATAATATTGCTGCTGAGGACATCTCTCCCGTCTTGTGAAATACCTTTGTGTTTTGGACACGACAGACTTTCCTTGCTTTTGAAAGGTTTGGAAAGAGGTTGTGGTAGAGTAGCTGACAGTTCATCCATACCGGAGATGGTAATGATGAGACATCAGTCTGCAGGCATTATAAATGGATATCTGGCACTGAGAGTGCCTTTATGGTTTGAGAGTGTTTATCTGTGTGGTTCTGGAAACCAGACCACTGGGTGGATTATATTGCTGTACATAAATTGTATTCCAGCATGTTTTATAAATCAGGTGGCTTAATCATATAAAGATAAATGGCAATGGAATAGCTTAAATACAAATTTACTGCCAGGTAGCCTTTATACAAGCTTTAGATATATATATTACTTTTACTGGATATTCTGACTTATCCAGCAATAAATTCAGTCATTTTTCACTTAGAGACATGGGTCAAATTGTCATTCAGTCCAGTCTGTGTGGTCTTTTGAGGTTCAACATGAATGGGTTTTTTTTTGTCCAGCAAGGACTGACATCTTACTTTACAAGCTATAGAACTTCTTTCACTTTCTTAAAGGAGAACTCAGCATGCTGAAGGAGAAATACAAAAATCCTTTCCTTGATCTTCCTGCAGGTATGTTCAGTCAATAGCACAATCAAGACTGTCTTTTTTGGGTGGTTTTTTTTTTTTAGAAAGACTGGGACAATTTATTGGGAAGAATGACACAAGCAGGGATGTGGGCAGTCCCAGTTACAAGCCTTCCCCCATAGACACTGTGTCTCAGACTGAGATTTCAGGAGCTCTCCATGAAGAACATTGCTGCAGTGGCTGCATCAGGCCCTCAGTCAAGTGGTGGTATTGTGGTCATTGACTGTATCACCAGAAGATCTGTGGAAGCATGACAGATCCAGAGTCCACCTAAAAAAAAGACCAAAGCACAGAGGGTGGTTTTATGTGCAGATATCACACCTTGACACAGTCACGAAGTGACCACAATAGCTGGAAGCACTGCACTTTTGGGTTCATGTGTGGAGTGGATGGAGGAAATAACTACTCCTTCCCATGCCTTCAAAATCCATTTAATTTAAAATCTTTAAGCTGAGTATGTGTCAGATAATAAAGTGATAAGAAAGATGATGCACTTGATCTTAGCCAAGAGCTGGAAAGTGTGCATCTGGGACAGGGGCTTCAGTGCATACCCCTGAGCACTTCTGCCCACTGAGAATGAAATAGGATCAGCAGTTTCAAGGGCTGTTGACAGATCTAAAAGATGACACATAAAAGAATGATTTCTTCACTTGAGAAAGTAAGAACTGTAAATCAATACAATTACAGTAGTTCATAGAGATAACTGAAATTGCTGGGTTTTAAATTACTCTGGTAAAAGTTCTGAGCAAAAGAAAATAATCCTAGGCTATATTGCTTACCTGCTTAATATCTTCTTTTAATTTTCACATTTATAGATCTGTTACCTCTTAGATACTAGTCAGTCCCACATAAAATGTATTTTCTTGCTCAGTTTTGGGTAAAGAAAAAATAATCTGAATAACAGATTACCTGCTGAGAATTTATGAGGAACAAGATATTAAAAATGTTTTCATGTGGTTGTAGACACTATTTCTGGTTTGTACATCAACCTAAAATTCATGGTAGATTAAATGAAGATTTAATAGCAAATTTCACATATAGTCTATCTCTAAATAAAAGAAAATCTGATTGCCAGATACATTTTAATAGAGTAAATTTGATCTGCTTCCTGCAGGCATGAACAAATAACCAACTTAAACTTGACTGTCTTTTATTTAGTACTTGCTTTTTTCAAAACTATGCTACAATGTCCTTACTTTCCATTGGAATTATTTCCCAACAATTACCCTACCTAAAGTATAATTTTATAATGCTAGGTATCATAAAGGCAGTTTGCTGCTGCAGTTCACCCTTTTGCTACCAGGGAACAAGACAAAGCATTTAATTTTAGTTTATACATACACGACTTCAGGTTTTCACAAGTTTATGTGGATCTGAGTGTGAAGAGGGAAGAAGGTTGAATCTTTTACACAGGACTAGTTTGTTTTAATATGACCCTGTAAAACGTTCTCTGGGAAATTATATACTTGACTTCATATCATGTAGTCATCCAGTGCTAGAACTTTGGACCATGTGTTTCTTTAGGGTACAACTCAGAGACAAAATGTTGAAAAGCATCTTTGTTCTTATGTAGAAACATTAATTCCCCAAACAATTCTTGTTTTAATCACCTCCCTCTGTTTGTCTTGTAGTAGGAAGCAGGACACACAGACACTAGTAATGATCCCTCTGTTTTTGCATTTTCCATCTATAGGTAAGGAGTTTTGAGGAAGGGATTAAAAGGAATATAAAAATAAATAAAATAACGAGATGAAGATTTACTCTCAGCTATGCAATTCTAAAAACTGCAAGTGCAATACTCAGCAGAAATGTGGGCACACATCCCATAAACAGGTCATTCCAGACCATAGTCATCATCCCAAGGTGCACTTGAGCATCAGTTAAATATTTTATATATGGTACTTATATTTACAAGTAGCTCTCTGAAAAACTAGCAAGAGTATTTGAAAGACCATAAAGGAGGAAATGTTAACATGGAGCTATAGGGTGATCTCACATGATTTGGGCCCACATAATGCAGTGGGCATTTATGGATCCTATAAATAGATGGTGAACTATTTTTAAAGTATCGCTCTGCTTCTGTGCTACACTGAATATTTTACCAAGACATTGTGGTTGATTATTGGAACCCAGCAATGTATCTGACTAGATCCTTTCTGGGATACCTTAAAGATCTGACATCATTCTTCCTTTTAGAACTCAAGGAAATAGTTAAATATGTTCCTTTTCAATCTCTCTACTTGCATATGATTCACACAGAATTCGTATTACTGTCCTGCCTGTTGTGGTCCATCTTGTGCTTAATTCATATAATGAAATTAAAAAGGAGAATAACCAAATATTATATTCTATTATGCCCCAGAAAAATAACATTTTTCTTTGTACTGGTCTCCAGGGTCTTCAGAAAATAGTCACTCTTTAAAGCAGGCTTTACATTCCTTAGTGCATTGATGACTGCATTTTCTACCTACCCTGTCTCTGACATAATGTGACTGGCTTATCGCTAAAAATCAGAGTGAATGTTTTGTTTCAGAACTCAACACTTTTTATTTGGCCTTTCAATTTTCATGGAGAAGGACCAAGAAAATGAGCAACTTGAAAAATCTTGTTTGATTTCTATGGATATTCCTTGGCCTTTTTTCCCAATAGCTCGGAGCTAGTAATGGAAATTTGCCATTTGAATGTACCTGAAAAATGTTCAATATAGGAATATGAAGAGGCTTAACAAGTAGGCAAAACCAACAGACTTGGACTTACCTACTTCATTACTCCTACAATTATATTTCTTTCTCTAGTAAGAACTCCCTCCTTTCAGTACTAATTACCCAGTTCCTATCCTTTTGTCACTGCAAATATGCAGCCCACACAATGCATCAGTTACACGGGAAAACAGCTGTAAGGAATCTACATATCCTTACTTGCTCTTTCTAAGACATTGACATTGTCAACTAATTCAGATAATGATTACATTACTATTTCGTGACCACCTTACCATAAACTTTAAAGTGTCTTTTGCATCATGACTCCTGCTTTCTTCAAGCAGGAAGGAGCAGGAACAAGTTGAGTTGATCTGTTGTCACTTGTCACCTTGAATTATTGCATAACTTATCATCAACCAAGACTGCCAATATTATGTATGCATTTATTTCTTTCTCATGAGTGTGTTGTTGCTGACACTGCACAAATAAGACATCCCACAGCCCTTTCCACCACTCTGATTCATGCCCTTTTTAAGTCAGTGAAACAATTCACACATCAGTAGACAGTGAAGGAGAGGTACTTGAGAGTACTTGTGAGTGATCTGTGCAGTTTTGCCTCTCT
>VZTJ01000748.1:299613-313321 GCA_013397795.1 Orthonyx spaldingii
TCTCTCTCTCTCTCTCTCTCTCTCTCTCTGAGAGAACTGCTTTTCTACTCAGGTGCTTTTTGGTTGGCACGGTGAATCACAGGCAATCAGCAAGAATGCTCTCAGGTATATAGTCTGCATTTCAGACTTCGTGGGTGTTGCAAGTACGAGTGACTTTGACCATTCTTCACATCAATTTCTTATCCAGATACTGCTGCACAAAACGTCTAAGTGCATGATTTGATCATTATCTCCTGCTGTGACAGTTCTCTTTCTCTCAGAGTTTTTCCTTTTGCTGATCTGGGGGTTTGATTTCCAGATTATCAAGGACCTCCCTTTCTATTTGTGATTTTTACCTGGCAATACTTAGCCTACTTCTCTACAGCAGGATTTCTCCCTCACAGGGAGCACGAGGCTGGATGAAATGAGCACACTCCCTTTTAAGTGAGAGGCAGTTTTGTTTTTTTCTGGGAAGAAAGAAGAGTAGCTACGTTTTATTAAGAGAGTGTCTTAAAGTTTATGTTCCACAAGAGATGGTGGGGTTTGAAAGCCTAACAGCTGTGAGATTCCTTCCTTGTTTCTGTGTAATAGAAAACTTTTCATCTTCTGGGAGTGGATGCAAGAAATTATTTCCCAGATTTTTCACCTTAGTGTTGTCCTTGAAATGCTAGGAAAGTAACAGATGGAATCTGTACCTCAAATTCTGTTTAATGTGGGATTACTCTAAAAACAGATGCGAAAGATAAATATTCTTCCACAAAATTTGCAGGGCAGATTTTTCAGCTCAGTAATGTCTCATGGGATGTAAATCCTCGTATCCTGGAGTATTTTCTCAGCTTGCATGATTTTAAGTCAAATAAATTTTTGTTTCCACCCAGTTTGTTTGAATTTAATTATGTCTCTGACAGGTAAAATTGGGATTTAAGAACATTTTAATATTTATATCTGAGTGCTTAAACATTTTATTTTGTAAAAAGAAAAAAAATTCTTTAAAACATGATTCAGAAGTGAATCAAGAGATTAAAAAATAGGCTTTACACAAAACATCTTTTGACTGCCACTTTTCAAGTGATTTTCTAAATTTAGGTTTTCTGTATTCAGATCATCTGATAAGTAATTTTCCTAGTTTCCTAAAAATAGAAGAAGCTATTCTTTTCCTCTGTAAATAGAGCTTCAGTCCAACCCAAGTAAACATCTGAGCATTTTGTCCTTGCTTTTTTTTGCTCTTGACTTCTGTAGGGAAATTGTGAAATTCCACAACTCACCTCTCCAAGTTATTTATTATTTGATGTGCAACCTCCTGCTGTAATCTCCTAGAGACTTCCAGTCATTATTTTCATATGGCCACTTTCACAATTACATGTCATGATAGATTAGGCAAATTATAGATAAGAGTGATGCCCATAAGCAATATTCAATAATTCTGATGCTTAACTTTTAGGGTTTTATCTACTTAAATTCCTCTATAAATGTCTTGTAATATTTTGTGGTTTTTCATCTGCTAAATAGAGGGGCAATATTAGTACACCTTCCAGAACTATGCACATACTGGAACACAACTGAGATGATGAAATATGAAAAATGCCTCAAATTTTAATAGGCATTAGAAAGAAAGGTAGTGGCCATGTTTCTCATGATTTCAAAGTCATGGATACTGGAAAAGGACATCTCAGATGGACAAGAACAATGGTTAAAATTTCCTCTTCTTTCTTAGTGCTGCTCAGTTTGTATCAGATAGTAAATGTGTAATTTATTTTGTTAGATTATAAAAATTCTCTAAGGTTCAATTATATTGCCCTAATTTTTTTCTAATCACTTAATGAACATATTGAACTATATATTATACATTTGCTAGAAAAATATTTTCTGGGATATGAATATATTAAAATTAAAATGACTATGTTTTCTCTCACCATATTCAAGAGATATACCATCCCAGGATTGTGGGAATTTTGCAGCTGCTTAACTGGCTGTAGTTTTTTTATTTTTAGTAAGCACAAAGTCAAAGGCACTACTACAAAGCTGTAGTACTTAAACCGGGTCTCCTAGCTTTCAGTCATCTGGGATGACTGAAATTGTTTAAAAGACAGCTATTTTTGTCTTTAGGAGGGTAGTATTAGACTAGACTTTTGGTTGATATAAGCAAATATTCTCAAATTGACCTTCTACAACATAAATTCCCAACTGAGTATGGCTGATGCAGTACTTCCATTTTTATATCAGATTGTGCTATAAAAGCAGTGAACTGAGGTCTTAGCTTCTATGAGCCAGTCTAAAACATGAGAAGTACTTCAACAGAGCATTCAAAACCTTATGAATATTTCTATGTAGTTCTAACTGGATGCATGCAGACATAATTTCAGTTGAAATCTGCTGAAAACAACTTTCTTGATACCTTGACTTCAATTAAATCAACAATAATACAGTGTTCATGAAAACATCCAAAACATGGACAAAAAGAAAAATAAATTACTTGGATCCAACAGTGGGAAACCTTTTGAAAGAAAAAAAAGAGTAAAAGGAACAAAACCATCATTACCAGCTAAACTTTGCCTACTTTTCCCAGTAATAAAAACAAACAACAACAAAAATCAATAGGGAGTAGTTGTAACGTGGAGAAGATAATGTCAAAGGTATATGGCAAAAAATAAGTCAGTGATTGGGCTGAAGTTTGTCCTTGTCCTAAAGTTAACTAAAGATGAAATGAAAGATAAACCTCTTAGAATGTGTGATCCAAAGGTTTCTAATAATCTTGTGTGCCCTATAAAGTGTGCTTCATGATACAGCTTAGTCTGATCCTGGTTACGTCAGTTATGATGGGTGATCAGAAATTATGTTTTTTGTGCTTAGGAGAAATTTCCTCAGTTCTAGCACATTGAATGCAATTCTTAATTAAAGGTCTTTCTTTTTCCTTCTCTTCTAAAAGCATGAACCACTAATCCTTATGTCCCCTTTGATTTTAAAATAGAATATTTGATAGAAATGTTACAGTTAAACTGTGGAGGATTTTTGGACTGGGATCCCTAGAATTGTACCATGGAGTTCTCCACAGATTAGCTTTTTGATAAAAGAATGTAGGGAGGCTTCTTGAAGTTAGTCAAGACATTCTAATATATGCAAGTTAAAACTCTGGCCTGGCCACATACATAAGCATTTTATTACACAAGGATAGTGAAGGGCCTTGAGGGGAAACCTTATGAGAAGTGGTTGAGGTCACTTTGTTCAGCCTGGAAAAGAGGAGTCTGAGGGGAGACCTCATTGCAGCCTACAACTTCCTCATGAGGGGAAGAGGAGGGTCAGGCACTGAGGGAATGGCCTGAAGTTGTGTCAGGGGAGGTTTAGCTTGGATATTGGGGAAAGCTTCTTCACCCAGAGTGATTGGGCACTGGAACAGGCTCCGCCGGGAAGTGGTCACAACAGCAGCCTGACAGAGTTCAAAAAGCATTTGGACAATGCTCTCAGGAACATGGTGTGACTCTTGGGGATGCCCTGTGCAGGACCAGGAGTTGGACTCAACGATCCTGATGGATTCCTTCTAACTCAACGTATTCTATGATTCTGTGATTCTATGATTCTATGAGTCTGTGTAAACTCTTGAGAAATTAGGCTATGAATAAAATTATGCTTAGAAAACTTACTCATTTTGCCTATCATTAAGTTGTAAATGGACTGCACAGAGAGCCAAAAAATACTGTGAAGATGCCAGTGCCTCAGTTTCTCAGACAGTGCACCATGCCTTTGCTGGACACACGTCAGCTTGCTGAGTAGAAAGCTGGGTGACTTAGCCAATACCCATGTTAAAGACAGGGATTCCTTTCAAAATTCCCTCCAGTTATGGACCATTTATATGGGACTGCAGGAATATACCTCACCCTCATCTTGAACACCAAATGGGAAGGAAGTAGAAGTTTCCAGTTTTAATCCTGCAGCCTGATTGTTAATACATTTGTAAAGCTGGTGAAAAGTAAAATATAATGCTCTTCTCCTTAAAACTATGGCTTGTTCTAGTGTAGAGGCATTTTTAAAGAGTATCTATTTCCTTGGCCAATTAGCTGGAAATTGATTGGTTCTTCCCAGGAGTTTCCCCCACAAGGACTTCATGCTAAGGAGTGACTCTGTGATTTCAAATGCAAGGAGTTCCTTTGTGTACAGAGGAAATGTAGGAAGTATGTGAGGTCCCTGATGTGGTCTCAGTGATTAATTTTGCTCATATTTGGCAAATTTCATTTTATGCCAAGAAATTACAGGATCTGGACCTAAATATGGTATATGGACTTATTCTGTGAGTTTAGGTACATTCAATATAACTTCTGAAGAACACCCCTAGTTTATTACCAGACAACATACACCAGCTACTTTGGTAAGAAATCTCCTCTAAATAAAAGGAGAGAAACTGCCTCTCAGCACATTTGAACCTTCTAAAAGTAACCAGTTGTTTAATCAGTTTCTCTGATTTTTTGTATCAGAAAAAAAAGACTTATGTTTGTATGCTTGACAAAGCCAAGGATTTTGATTATAAAAACAGGTCAAATACATAACAAAGCAGTCTGAAAATGCAGTGTTACAAGAAAGTAAAATTTCCTGGCTTTTACCTAAAGAAGTTCTCTCCTCAATTATTTATATTTGCAAGTTCACCATTGCAAAATCCATCTTCTAGATTAAATAATATTCCTCCTAGACTTTCTGAAGGGGGAAAACAATGTTCAGTAATGAAGCCCTTAAGAATATTGCTTTTTGTGGGTTTTGCATGTATGCAAAAACATGCATTTAGGTAAAGCTGAAGCTGTCAGAAAATGTTACAAAATGTGGTAATGTAACATGTCCTGAAGCTACTAGGCTCAATCAAAGCTCAGAAAGGCACTTTTCTGATGTGCTATATTGCACGTATGCTCACGCTAAAATGAAGCTGTCTTAGTCAGTCAGGGAGACAACATGCTATAATTAATGACTCCTCTATAGCAGTTTCCCCAGTTATGTCATTCAGTGTGATCTGACTGATTTATATGATTTACGTATGAACCAGTTATTTCTAAACTTTGAAGTCCATGCAAATTTCTCTGCTGCGGTTATCATAGAGCCAATTGCAATGTGTTTTAAAAGACAGAAAAGAAAAAAATCAAGCTGTACCCATCCACAAATGTTACTTACAGAAAAAACATTGAAACTCCTGAGCTGAGGAATAGCTATCCTCAGGAAATACAGGTTTTGAGGTTCTGAATACTTCTGAATGAAATTAATACCTGCTTTTTGGCTGGTTTGCAGAAATGTACTTAGGTGTGAGAGACTCTGAATTTTATTTTTTTAAGATGAAAATGAGAAATGGGCTTTGAAAATGCATTTCATAGCATTTTCCAGCAGCAAGAAGGTGGTTGAAAATAAACTTGCTGTGATAATCTCCAGATTTCATGAGTTCATAACTTTCTGCAATATTCACACTCTAAACTGGGTAGTTTTTTTGCTTGAGTTCTTACCAAGATTTCAGAATCTTAGAGCAAAATTTGATTATTTTTTGCATGAAAGATCATTCAGCTGTTGTTGAGAGGAAAAAAAAGACCTGACTGTATTCTTTGAAAATAAAGGCACAGAAAAACAGCTGAAGCTGAGATCTGAAACCTAGCTGCTCACTGAAGACTAGGTTCAGAAAGGCACTTAGCTGCTGTAATACAGCATTTAACTTTTAGCCTTCAGACTTCTAAAGTAGCTGTGTTATTGGCAATATTTCCCTGAGCTACAGTTTGGATACCTCAAGGTACATCAGTACTGCTAAGTGGCAGGTGAATATGGAGCAGGATTGAGAACGGGACTCAACCCTTGCTCAGGTCACAGCTTAATTGTAAACTCTCTTCACAGATGTGTTTTGCACCTCTCCACCCGTCTCTCCATGCAATACACTTTTGGCAGGGTAGACACTGCCTCCAGAGACCTGCATGAAGATACCTGTCTTGTTGTGGTCCCCTCCATTCTTTCAAAGCTAAGCAGAGCATAGCACTATAAATGCTAAGCACTACGAAACCTCCGGTCTCACTTCAAAACACACATTATATTTAGCTTCCTTTTACTCCCATTGCCTACTCTACTGATGCCTATTATTCTGAATACTTTGAGCTGAAAAATAACCAGACGAAGTAATAATTGTGCATTTTAGTCACTCAGGCACTAAGTGGAACCCAGAGGAGATGTAGTGCCAATACAATGTGGTAGTATGGGATGTGGCCAGCGTGGAGCAGAAGGTGTGAGCAGTAAGCAAAGTGAATGTAAGCCAGCAGGCACAGCAATTCATCTATGCTTGTATTTTATGTCACCAGTGTAGTATATTCTGAAACCAAGTTGCACAACATCCAGCTTCATCAGCAAAGATCTACTTGTGTTAATCTTTGTCAGAAGATGACGTAGATAAGTCAGATGCTGATATAAATAATATGACAGAGGCTTCTGTAGAAACCTTCTCCATCTGCTTTTTACTTGGACTCACCTCTTGGCTTCTTCTCTTAAAAAACATATTACTTCACTCCTAACATAAGCAAAGCACCTTTCTTTCTTGTAAAATGCTGTTAATGATGCCACCATTTTGTATGGAAAATATTAAGACATTCAGACAAGAATATCCCAGCAGACCTGGGTCCTGCTCATTCTTTTTGAGTGGTTGGAAGTTACCCTGACTACTTCACAGTGGACCATGAGAGGAAGCACTCTGTTAAAGCAGTTCTGTAATGTGACAAGAATTCAGGATTCACAGGGCCTATGTAAATAGATACTCTAACAGGCCTTTAGGGTCCTGTCCTAGCAGGTCTGAGACATGATCTGGATCTCTGGCAGAGTAAGGTATGATAGCTAGTTTCCTCTCAGATTGCATTTGTTATAAAATAAGGCTCACATAAATATTGATGATATTTGTTTTGTATAAAGACAATATAAGAAAGGTAATATATAATATAAAGACAGGGACTGTCTTCTCTCTTTTAGACATGCTTTTCAAGAATTAGATTGACAGGAAGTTTTTGTGTAAGATCAAGATCTTATAGGTGTATGTCAGCACAAGTACCAAAGTGGACTTGGGAAGGTGTGGAAGGGAGAACATGTGGATTCCACCTGAATTTAGGGGTCAACTAGGTGCTGATAACTTGGCATTGATGAGACTACTGAAACTTGGAAGAAGCATAACTTTAAGCATGAAAGGAATCTAGCTGATAGAACGCTCAGTACTCACCGATGGAAATATCTCTGGCTTTAAGCAGCAATTTCAATGTAAATTTGAAGATTCTGTTGTTGACCATAAATACATGTATTCTGCTTACTTCCTTCTTTGATGCTAGCCTTTTTGTAAAAATTCACCTGTTCTAGGTTTGAAGGAATCCAACAGTTGGATAAGTGACTCTAAAAAGTAATTCTGAGCAGTGAAAACAATAAAGTCCACCATTTTTGAATTTGGATTTTCTGCTGTTCAATAAGGTGAAAGTTTCACCTTGTGCTTTTTCTGACCAATGAGTCATTCATTCCATTATTATCAATGTGGATTCTTTGATATCTGTGAGGAACTGACCTCATGTTTCACCCTTTTCCTCAATAAAGGCAATAATAGAACCTCTCTCCTCTTTTTCCCTCAGCTGTCTATTTAAAAAGAAAAAACATGTAGGATCTTAATGTACTGAGAACTGAAGTGCTCAGTCAAATTTGATTGAAAGTGGCTGACAGTTCAAAAGCTATTGGAAAAGGATGGATAAATATACCTTCACACATACCATCAGTGTTGTGTTAGTAAAGTGCATTTCCCCGGGAAACTAAGGCAAAAATCCCTTCTGAGCATATGCAGAAGCATCTGCTATATCTCATAACAGAACTATTTTCACGTAAAAATGTCCTGTGTAAAGACTATGTTCTGTATAGCTCTCTAAAAATCAATGTTTTAACATCGAAAAGGGAGAAACCAATTCCAGAGAAAAAGAAAAGAAACACAATTTTAGTACAGTCCTGATAATACAAATGACATCAATCAGTTCAGACTGTACCACTATAGTGCAAAGTTAGATTCATGCTTTCAGCACAAGTTACCATGATTATGGAAAAACAGGTTAATCCCTTCAAATTCATATCAGTAGTGTTATATTTATTCATAAATGAACAAGTGGAGTTAAAGAAGTGCTATTGCTTTGCAATCCCCTGTCCAGGAATTTTGAAATCACTGAGGAACCTGCAGCCCTTTGTCATTGTTCTAGATCGTCACTTCAGCATCAGAAACTTGTGCTCTACTGCACCATGACAAGATGCTAATGTGAGTAGCACCTGCTGTGCACTTTTAATCCAAATTAGAATCTCTGGCATGAAAATGCACATTTTGCTCATACATATGACTTTTAAAGTCTAAGATTAAACAATTAAATATGGAAGAGAGTGAGGGAAATAATATTTACCCAAAGAACTTCACATGGTTGTCAAATGTGACCAATTTGTGTTGTTTAACTTTAGATATGGAGGATTCAGTGGATATCTTCCAGAAGATGATTAATCCTACTCTTCAAGAGACAGGATAAAAAAACCCAAAACAAACCACAAAAAGGACCTATTTCTCTTCACTGAACACAGAAGACACATCATTGAATAGATGCCCACCATTTTGATGACTAAAAACAATGAGATAAAAGATCATTACAAATAGCGAAGTCTTATGCAAAAACCTTTCCTTCATGTTCCCTCTCCAGGAAATCCACACCCTTCCTAGTGCAAACGGTAACATGTATCATTTAAAATTTATATCTACACACTACTTCCTTCTGTCAGCCATGCCCAGTGTCAATGACTTGAACTAAAAATCCTTATCTCATTGGGTGTCTTTCCATTGTCTCTGTCAGCTGTTTAAAGTTGACCATGTGCAGACATGTGCCATGCTGATGTGTAAATTGAAAGGCATTAGACTGTTGTCTATAAATCTTTTTGTCACTTGATATGTTGAAAGCATACCAAAAAAATAAAAAACCTCAAAGAAACCCTTTCTTATCTCTTTATGAATTTGTCTGAGAAGACAGAAGGGTATTTTTGTCTGAAAACAGAATGATATCCCTTTGTCATGGTGCAGTTCTGAATAAATTTATATAAACCATTAAGATTATCCTGGATTTACTGTGCTTTAAGAAAGAGGAGATTTTAATCCAGTGCCGGTGTGACTGACAGTTCTAGCTTACATATGAAGAGTGAGAAGTCTCCTCAGGATCCTCCATGTTAGGATCAGTCCATTACTACCCACCTGATTCCCTGGATGTTTTTCCTTCGCTTTCCGGTAGATTCTGTGTGGGAGGGCTGGGGAGGCAAGCACTGCTATCAGTAGGAGTGTGTTGATTTTTGCATTCCTGAAAGTCGCTACTGTGCTAGATGAAGATAATTGGCAGGAATCGATTAGTCTTATAGGAGGGTGTCATTAAGGGTTGAGCTCTTTTCACAAATTGCCCCTTCTGCACTTATTGCTTGAGAGCCATAATCTCAGCCATCCCGAAATTCACAGAACAGGAGATTGATTTCCTCCTTTTTCTTTTTCTTTCCCTGCCTTAAACTCTGCAGGTCAGTCCCACCCCAGGGTGCATCCGGGCGTTAATGAAGATGTTGTACTGCCCTTACTGCAGAGGACTTCCCACTGTGAAACCTTGCAACAACTATTGCCTCAATGTAATGAAGGGCTGCCTAGCAAATCAGGCTGATTTGGATACTGAGTGGAATCTGTTCATAGGTAAGAAGAGTTTAAATATTAGTGGAAGGAAACTCTGGTAATAGCAAATCTCTGCAGAGTTCTGTGAGGTTAGAAGACACTGTTGGTCAATATTCAGAATGAAGCAACTGCAGATACAGCTTGCTTTCTGATTGAACTTCATAGCTTGCAGCTAGAAATGACTGCTCGCCCTGCCCTAAGCCAGTCATGTTTCACATTTCATATTTCTAAAGGAATGGTGTGGTGTTACAGCTTCTGAGCTGAATTATTACATGCTGTGTGAAATGTTGAGAAAGATTTGGTTGAGGATTTGATAACAAGCTTAACATGGCAGAAATAGTATGTATTACAACTGGAAACTAGGCTCTTCCAAGCTGAGAAGATAATAACATTGTATAGCATCCAGTCAACATAAATCACAACAGCTGCTGTTCTTACTTCTGGTAGTATATAGACAAAAAGTCTCAAAAGTTACGTACATGAGAAATTGTTAATTCCTCATTCTTGTTTAAAATACACTAATATCTCCCCCCTTCCAGTGTACTGAATAGAAAGTACCAAACATGCAACCCGACGCTAGAATGAAGTATAGAATATGTATTTAAGAAGAACTACTCCTACAGTTTTATTCATATAATTCTTCACTCAAATAAACTAAGAATAAAACAAGAAAGAAATCTCCCTTAAAGAGCCATTCAACTATCCTGTAGCAAAACAAAACAAAACAAAAAACCAACCAACAAAAAAAAAAGCCCAAAAAAACCCAAAAACCAGAAGAGTAACATATAACAAGAAATATTAGTGTTAAGTTGCTTTTGGTGATAGGATAGGATGATAATTAAACAAGGCTGATGATAATATGGAAGGAACGGAAAAAACTAGTTACCCTAGACACTTATGAACATCATAGCCTAGACTGGATGTTAGAAAAATAAATGCAGCTAGAAAAAATGGGATAAAACTTTCTTTATTGCAGCTGAAGAAAGGAAATTTATTTTCTATTTTTGGAAAGATAAAACATAAGCAGTCTCATTCTGCTTAATTTCAAACCCCACTGACCAATGTGACTTTGAAAATTTGACTCTGACTCATTCATGGATTTTTGCTTTACTCAGCAGTGAAAAATGGATAGGGAATAGAAAACAGGATGAAAAATGAATCAGAGTATGAAAAGTGAAAACGAGCATTGAGCGTGCTATAAAAATAGCATGCAAACAACAATATTAAACAAATGATACAGATACACTTGCCTTCCCAGTCTCTTGTAGTGGTTAAAGGAGTTGACATCAGAAACAGTGCTGTATGGAGGGATACCCATGGGATTACAGGAGTGAAAAGGAGAATATGATCACCACCAGAAAGCTAAGTAGGAGCTGATGGGAAAACATTGCTAACCTGTTAAAGACATTGCATAAGCTACTTTCCCTGTCACTGAAGAATAAGCAAGTGCTGAAATGTCACTAATTGTGATTAAAAAAAAAATAATGTAGGCTTTTAGGAAAAAAACCTCAAACATTTGAACTAAAATAAACAACAGAGTTTTTATTAAGGCAAACACCTGTTTAAATCAAAAGCTGGAAGTTAAGGTTTGAGGTGTTAAGACAAGATTTCCTTTTCTGGTGCTTTAAATTCAGTGAGAGTGCTGGGCATGGTGAGACGTGTTGGAAAGTGTGGAAATGCTTACAGATTCAGACTTTCAGAGCCTATGCTGCAAAGCCCTGGTCTTCATCAATGTCTCTCTTGTTTTGATTGTTCTTGCTCTCAGAAAACAAAAACTGCATGAAAGCTTGTATGTTATGTTAAAACATAGTGCTAATTTATTAAATACCATGTCAGGCAGGCTGCTGTGCAATTATCCCTGCAGATCAGTGATGATAAGGTAGTATACAGTACAAATACATCAAATCATATTTCCTCTTTCTTCTAACTGTACAACCTCCCCTCTGTAACTTTATGGGGAAGAAAATAGAGGAGACATAGAGATTTTCGCGTGTTTGAAAAAGGTATTCTGTTTGATCCCATTTTTCAGGCCTCTAACAGCTTTGCTGAAGATGAGGGTCCTTCCTTTATGAAAGATTGAAATGAGGCAAGTTCTCTCTGTCTCTGACAGCTGTCAGAGGCTTTCTAATAACACATGCAATTCCCTCAGTGGTAAACACAACAAAACTTCTACTCACTGAATTAAAACGAACAGCAGCATTTTACAGCACCGCTGAGCTATGAAAGATTGGAAATTATGCATGAGCAGTTTTTATCCCTGTTCCAATACTAGGAACCATGCACTAGCAAAAGAAAAAAAAAAAAAGATAATTTTGTGCATTAACAGTCTCTGCCTAGGCAGGAATCCCAAATGTTAGTGCATATGCATACACAAGATAGTTTTGCTTAGTTCATAATCTGTGCATTGCAAAACAGTTTTGCTTAGTTCATAATCTCTACATTGCAAGGTTGTTTTGACAGAAGTTGATACTAAGAGAAAACTCTCAGACGTGTTTGTCAGTAACTAAGTAAATCCCGTAGTTTGGACAGCATATCCTGATATTGTTCTGTAGTTATGGCAGTGATCCAGCAACAGCCAAGATCTGCACGTGAGGAGGAGCAGAGGAAAGTAAATGGGCTGTTTGACAACAGGATGTGTTGCATGTTTCACCTAGTTTATAAATATAGAAGTCAGGACTAAAATCACATATATATAGCACTAATAAATCTTGCCTCTACTTTCAAAGCTAGGGAGAGTGGGACAACTTCCCCTAAACATCTGTTGCTTTCCAAGATTTTATAGACTGTGAAAATTGGTAAGAGGTGAAACAGCTGCAGCAGCATGACACATGGCTTATTATATATTTCCTGGTTTTGTCACCTTAAGGTCTGTGTCCTTTTTGTGTAGCATTTCATTATAGGCTTTTTGCATTTTGTTGCCTATATTATTGCATGATAAAAGCCAAATGTAGCACATCTTATTCTAACAGATCATTTGCAACTCAGAATTTTGCCTGAGAAAGGAAGACAGTCTTTAATATCATATTATAATTATAAAACTAATGAAAAAAGTGCTCCTTCCAGGTATCTATATAAAATATTTAAGAGGTATTTAAAAGTAAACCTGCCGTACTGACTTTGAAAATGTGTATTTTGCAAAGTTTACTTCTGATGTTTTGCCTGTTAGTTACCTATCATAATCTCCTTTGCACCCATCTCAAGCAAAGTTAGCAAATGCAAGATAAAAAGCATAAGCAGAGGAGCTGTACTGCTGAGGAAGGAGATTGCCTCAGGGAGGAGCTGACTAATTCTGTGGAGTGGGGAAAAGGGGATTTTCTCTGTCTCATGGCCCAACATATATAGTCAAAATTATGCTTCTCTCCATGGAGCTATACCAATTAACAGCAATAAGAATCAGGGATCCCGCTGTTCATTCTGTCACAGAAACACAGAAGAGATGGATAAAATTATTCCCACTTACAAAAATTTAAAGCCTCTATATCTTAGGGAATGACATTCAATTTTAGCAATACTCTTACTCGTCTTTCTCTTACTAACCTGTATTTAAGTCCCTGTTCCTATCTTGAGATTCTTTGACTTTCCCTAACCTTTGCTTTTCCTATAATTGGTCATTTATTTCCCTTCAACTGCTCTTTTTCTCAGGCAAGAATGTCAGTTGAGGAATGAGCCCACCTCAGTGAACACACTTTCACTGGGTATCCTCATTCAGCTTCGTAATCAACAGCCATAAAAAGATTATTTCCATGGAAGCAAGTGCATCTCGTTCTGACAGCTGCCTTAATCCCAGGTTCAGGATGGCAAAGCGGTCATAACCCCTTTGCTTTTGGAGGATTTCTTTCACAACTAGCATTAGAGTTAAGTTTCTTCTGTCTTGAGACAAAAACATAGATGATACTAAACCTGGAAATCTAGTAAGATTGTGAGCCAAATATGACAATCCTTACATAAGTAATTCAGCACAACAGAAGAGTAAAAATACAGGTAGTTGTTTTAATCATAGTAATTACTGTATCTGAGCTTTCTTTTTTTTTTTTT
>VZTJ01000748.1:313341-347215 GCA_013397795.1 Orthonyx spaldingii
TTTTTTTTTTTTTGGACATCTAAAGTAATTGATAAATGCTTTGTTGTTCTAGTTAGTGACAAAGTGTAATGCCTGTGTAGTAGTGTATCAAATGCAATCCATGGAGATTTGACACTGCATGGCTATTTATAGTAGCAGAAATTACAAGTCCTTTTTTTTCCTACAAATTATTCAATGATAAACTCACCTTGACCTTACCCCCATGTTTTAGTAGGCAGGAGATTGTGGAAAACACTTCAGAAATTTTGCAGTAACTTACATTTTATCCCCGTCTGTGAAGAGGAGCCAAGAGTTCATGTCCACAGCCATCCTTGTGCTTAGAGTGGAGAGCAGGTGGCTTTGCTATGAGTGTATTTGATATTTGACAAGCTCTCTAGTGTAGCAAGGCAGATCTGCATATAGTGTGTTCACACTGCAGTATTCAAGGCCTACAAAGCTGAGAGCCAGACACCTCTCACTGCCACCATCCTGCTAGACTTCAGTCAGAGGAGGAAAATATATCTGCAAGGCTTCAGCAAAAGTTTCTCCTGCCACTGTTAAAATTATTCCATTTATTGTCATTACAACAGCTCTGCGTTACTAATTAACTTTCTTCTTGTTGTGCTTTAGGAATCCCTTTTTTCTTCCCATCAGTATGACTCAGACACTTGCCTTAGGAGTTCTCCCGAGGCAGAGTATACCATGCAGTCTCAGAGCAACTAGATCATTTTCAAAAAATCTGCCCAACAAAACCTTAACTACTTACTCCTAGTGAAAGTTTTAGTGATGAAAATAAGCAGTTTTATTTTTTGCTTACAAAAGTCCTCAGGTCTCTGTGCTTTCTCTGTTCCCTGTTCAAGCACAAGGATAAACATTTTCGTTTTAATGCTTCAAGAGACCACCCTGATTTGACTTTTTTAATGGCTTATTATATGAATAAATGTGTCTTCAAGATTCACTTTGGTTCATAGAAAAATCAGTCTATAATTGTAATAGTAATCCTTTACTATTTTCTTGTGATTTTTATGAGGTCTCAAAGCAACCTTCTCATCTCCAGGCTGAACAGCCCTAACTTATTCAGCCTGTCCTTGTAGGGAAGGTGCTCCAATCTTCTTATGAACTTCGTGGCCCTCTTGACTTGCTCCAACCATTCCATGTCCTTATGTTGGGTACACAAGAGCTGGATGCAGCACTCCAGGTGGCGTTGCAGAAGAGCAGAGTGAATGGACAAAATCACCTCCCTCGCCATGCTGGCCATGCTATTTTTAGTGCAGCCCATGCTGTTTTTAGTGCAGCCCAGGGTTCCACTGGCTTTCTGGGCTGTGAGCAGTCTCTGCTGGCTCATGTTGACTTTTTCATCAACCAGCACATCCAAGACCTTCTCTGCAGGGCTGCTCTCCATCTCCTCTCCACTCTGTAGGTGTGTGTGGGACTGCCACAATCCAGGTGCAGAACCTGGCGCTTGGCCTTGCTGAATTTCATGCTGTTCATGCAGACCCACCTCTCAAGTTTGTCAAGGCCCCTCTGAATCCCTGGATGGCACACCCCTTCCCTCCAGCATGCTGACTGCACCACGCTGGTGTGAGCTTGGCATTGTCACACACACAAGCTTGTTGTCATCAGCAATCTTGTTGGGGGTCATTCAATCCCACTGTCCCTGTCACCAACAAAGAAAATGAACAATATGGGCCCCAGTAGTGACCCCTGAGGGACACCACTCATCACTGGGCTCCACAAGGGCAATGAGGCATTGACCACAATTCTGCATGCAGCCATCTAGCCAGTTCTTTTTCCACCGAGTGGTCCATCCATCAGATCCATATCTCTCCAATTTGGAGACAAAGATGTCATGCAGAAGAGTGTCAAACCCTTTGCATGAGTCCAGGTAGACAATGTCAGTTGCTCTGCCCTATCCAGCAAAGCTGTAGCCCTGTCATAGAAGGTCACCAATTTGTCAGGCATGAATTTCCCTTCATAAAGCAATATTGGCTGTTGCAAATTACCTCTTTGTTTTCCATGTGTTTTAGCACAGTTTCCAGGAGAATCTGCTCCATCTTTCCTTTTTATTTATCTTTGCATAATACAGAGCAAATGCTGACAGTCTGTTGTAACACTTAGTAGGCACAAGTCTTGCTCCAGCTTGATCATGGTAAGTAAGAGCTAAATCAGGGGTTTTAGCAACCTTAGTTACCTGGAACTTGAATATCTTCTCTCTACCACCCTCCTCCTTAATAATTATAAGAAAGTTGTGCTATTTTTTATGTGTTAGCCTTTCACAAAGACTCTGGGAGAAAAAGTAAGTTCTGTTATTTCCTCCATGGAGAGGCACTGCAAAAGATTTCTGTAGCCCTGAGGTGCCATACTCCAAATTCTGGTAGTTTCTGGTAGAAATTCTTCAATTTTGGTTTCGTGAGTATAGAACGGACACTTGAATACAAACACTGAAAGTTCATAATTTGCATCTTGTGCTGATACGAAAACTGATAGCATTCATAGTCAAAGCAGCCTAAAACTCAAACACCGAATATAAAGCCTTATTTTCAGTTATTGTATGCTTAGAAAGGATTTAAAATTTTAGGCTAAAATCATCTTTTCTTGCTTTCTTCCTGAGCCAAAGTTATGACACCTTAAGTAAAACCGTCTTTGCCAACCATCAGAATGAAAATAGGGAAAATTATCTTAACCTAATGCTTGTCATCTTTCCTACTTATTTCTTTAAACAACTTTAGTGCCTCCAGAGTTTGCAAAAGTAATAAGTTTCTTTAAGTCTTGTCTGTATGGACTATAGTAGCTATTATCATACACCAATATCTATTCCCTCAGTTGAAGTGTCAAGGTTTGGTGGATGGTTCTAAGGCTGTGGAGCCACATTGTGATTATATATGAAAAAATGGAATCCCTAGTTCAGAATTATTTTTTCTTACTTTACGTTATTTTTACAAAAGCAAGGGAAAATGAGTAGAGTACTCTGATATGTGATACAACTGCAAATCTGGTTGCTCAGAGGTTGAGAACAAGATTTGCAGATGTAGATAAAATGGTTTTTGTGAAAAAAACTTTAGCGTGCTTCAGGCCTATTAGTCTTCATAATGCATAAGTATCAATATGAAGGAATTTGCAGTGCTATTGAAAACACAGACTTAACATTTGTTAACAATTATGTCAGTTCAGGTTAAAGACACATAATTGTACAAGTGAAAGGTGAACTCAACTTGACAATGCCTAATTAAAAGATTGCGGTATTATAATTTTTAAATTCTCTGATAAGCAGTAACTTCCATGATCCCATATTTTCCTCTTGTTTTCCACAAATAGTAGAATCACTGCCTATAATTTAAATACAATAACGAGATCTGACGGCATAGAGTATATAGGAGCACCCCTGAAATAAAGGGGATATCACAAGTCAGTAAGGTAAATAATGTGAAGAGGAGAACTGTATTTGTTATTTCCCACTGGTTTTCTTACCTCAGAAGTATAAAGGATGGGCAACCTGGGCACGTAATTCCTCAGATGGAAATGAATTCAGCCTGAGAGAAGCTCTCTGAAGTTGTGGGACTGCCAGCAGAATGCAAATAGCACCAGCTGCTTAAAATCTACTTTCCCTGCCATATCTCTATGCTCCCCCTGGGGCAGTATAGATTCTTACATGCTACTCACAGCATCCATTGCCCTGTATATTTGCTTTAGGATTGTCACTGAAGAAGGAGATTCCCTCCTGTAGGACTGTGGGGATTGTTCTATTACTGGATCAGTAGAGTTGGGACTCACCTCGGCTGATCTTGCAGTGACACCATTGACGGCTTGTTACTTGGGGGTTCTTCCTGGAAGGGTGCTAATGGCTTCACTCAGAGTGACTCTTGAAGACTGCAGCTCCTAAAGAGGGACTGTGGATTTCTGAAAATGCAAATATTTAGTTGAATGATTGTGGCAGACTTCTTGGGACCTGAGCTTTGGTATGTCTTGTGGAAATCACATATGGTGATGAACTATGCCATTCTCTTTACTCAAAAAATATTAGTGCATGTGAAACACATCACCCATCATCATGTCATATGACAGCTACAAATACAGGATCACATTCAGACACTCTAGAATTCTGCCTTTGGCATGCTAACACAATTCTCTTGAACTGTATGATTTCTCCATGTGCAGGGAAAAGCTTCTCAAAACTTGAAGAGGTATGAGAGTCACATAGCATTTTCACCAGGGCCTATATTGACTGCAGCACTTAGATGCTACAGCTTCTTTTGAAATAGCAAGACTGATCAACATTGTCAAAAAGTTTAAAAGATTTTATAATGAAACCATTGAACCCAAATTATGACTTTTTAGTTCCATTTTCATTGCTTATCTCCAACTCCTTCACATTATTTTACATCAAAGGGAAAAGTCTGTCTTGTACACATGAGCACTGTTTGAAAGTTGCAGAGAATAGCAAATTTCTCTGTGTTTACATTCAGGAGAAGTGCTGGGGAAGCTGTTTTGCCACTGCCCTTAAAATTAACCCAGGGATGTTACATAAGATATCTCTAGAAACAGGAAATATGTTCATTTTTTATTGCTCAAATACTGCATGGTTCTGGGACTATTTTGTACTTGTCCAAGTCCATAGCTCTGCCTTCTCAAAGGACTTCTTGCTTCCAGGAGAGCAGTAAATAATGCTGCTATTTCTGTCCTAGGTTACTTTGTATATTAGCACCTCAAAAGAGTTTTCTCTTCAGTGGAGGATTTGATGTCTCAATTAATTGCGTTTACGTAGGGCTGAATCCCTGTTTACCTGTAGGGATATCCCTCAGGCACTTCACTGTGCTGATCTCCCTGTTTCACAGGCAAGGGACCAGCTGGAAATATTGTGTATCTTACCAGGTTTCCCTTCTGGTTTGGGGGATTTGGGGCAGCAGGTCTCTCTGGCATGTAACTGTGAATTAAGCAAACACCCAGACTACAGTACCTGGCCATGCTTTTACAGTTCAGTTACCTGAAAGAGCTACTTCCATGCAGTTGTGCTTTTCTTTTAAGGAATAAAATCCAAATAAAGAACATATGAATTTCATTTTACAGTCCCAAACAGGTGGGATCAAATATAATTTTAATTGGTTTGAACTTACTGCTTTGGCTGTGCTTAATTAAGGCAATGCTGTATTACACTAGGAAGGGTGACGATGTTATTTCTAAAAATATATCTTCAGTTAAATCATCATTTGACTTGGTCAGTATTGATAAAATTTAGATAATCTGAAGTCTATGCTTGGCAAACATCCCTATTTTTAAAGGAAAAAAATAACTGTGCAATAATTAGAATGTTGCCCAGATGATTACTCATAGTTTTATTTCAAATTTAGTTGAAATAAAATTTGTCTCTCCATCTATTTTTCTGCATTTTGTTTTTGCTTGTATTCCACAGAGGAAAGTATTTGTTGCACCTTTTTATACATTTAAGGTATTTTGTCTTGGAATCTGCATCCATTTTAGAAAACTGCATAAATAAGAAACTGTTTTCATATGCTGAAAATAAACCTGAAACTATGTAGTATCTTGAATGATGTGGTTTTTTCTGATAGATTGATTTACTTACTATTTCAGATTCTCTAAACTTCATATTAGAAACAGATGCCAAATTACATTCTCCATTATTCAGGTAAATGTAATGGAGAGATAAATATAATTCAGAGCAAATTTGTTCTACAAGTAACTATCAAAACACTCGGTTATATCAGAAAATACTTTGCTGAGTTTATTATACAATATCAATAAAAGACAATCCCTTACCACAATGATGTCAAAGAAAAATTGACATTGATTTGCTTCGTATTATAATTTTGAACCATTGCTTGATCAGGGCTAATCTGTTTATGATAATGTCATAGGTAGCATATTATCTATTTAGAATCACAGATTTCTTTTTGAAATACAGAAACAAAATAGAGTTGGCAATCAGCCTTAATTTCTTCTTACAAATAAACCCTAATGCTGGAAATGAGCAACACACACACACAAAAAGTGATTTTTGATTGTAACTAATCTGCCAGATTCCATTAACGAGAAATTTGTTTCTTAGTATCGCTTCCTTATGCTTTTTTAGTTCTTGAATTTCAGAGAAAGTTTCAGTTTTATGTTTCTTGAAGAATAAAAAACAATCCAAAACTCAGTAAAAGAATTCAAATGTGTAGACAACCTCAGTCTAGATCATTGAAATCTTTTTTGCTTTTTGACTGCTTATTCAGGTCTTTTTTGAGCTATACAAATATTATTCTATGCTGCCAAAAGCTCCAAACATTATTAGCGATATGGGAAAACCTGCTCAAATGTATAATCTTGTAAGAATATTACATTATAATACATATGTATAATATATGTATTACATAATTTCCTTAAAATAAACAAAATTATCTCTTTTTTCCTAATGAAGCCACACAGATATACAAGGGCATTGATTACACTCAGTCAATTTACTTGTTTTGGAAAGACTTTTAAAGATAAGCTAATAGAAGAAGGTGAAAAGTGTTTGGCTGAGCTATAAATTTCTCATAACTTGGCAAAGAGACTAGGATAAAGATCCCTACCCAGTAGCTCATATCAGTGCCAGATTCAGTGGAGCAAAAACTTAAAACCATTAGAGAGATTCGAATTTTAGTAAAACAAAAGATTCAGGAAGTAATTATTTCTTTCTGATAAGGGTCGTATGGATTCCTTTCTTGTAATATGTCAACTCTCCATTTCTTGTAAAGATAGTTTTTTCAGAAGCAGGAAATACTAGGAAGAACAGAGATTTTTTTCCCCCACCTCCATTCTCTCTGCCTTATCAACAGAAAATCTGTAGTCAAGAGAACTAGTTTGATGCAGAGTGCTATGACAGAGCTGGTATGGCCAAAATTCATTGAGCATTTTTACAAGAGTGGAATCTAAAAGTGTTCTGATGCATTTGGGAAATGTCAATGTATTTAGAAGGTAATATGAAAAACTCTGCTCTTATATTTCTTATTTCTCTGTGTTACTCAGTGTCACCTGCCCTGTAATATAACATTCAACATCCCTTAATGTCATTTATACTGCAAGTTAACCTATGGGAATTTAAACTCCCATCACATGTATTTTTCATTTAACCACCAGAACTTTCCATGTCAGTAGGAACTCACCTTCATAATATCAGACTTCAATTTGCAGTAGCAAAGAGCCTTTTTATCTGTCTTGTCTTGTTAACTCTTAAAACATATATACCTATGAAGGAGAAAGTAGCAGCTTGAAAAATAAAGAATGCAATTTTGGTTCTGCTGGATATTTGTTGCTGACCTCAGAAGAGAGTCCAATTTTCAACTAAGCAATGCATCTCACTGTAATGTTATAAAATGAGATGGTCAGTCTTCGCTTTCAATGTACAGGTTACAACAGCATCTTGCACTTAGTTCAACTGTAGAATAAGATGAAAACCATCACTAAAACAAATGATGGACAGTGGAGAATGGACAGTGCCAAAAAGACAAGTTATCCCAATCATGAGACAATAAAACACAGAGCACTCACAAGTTTCTAACTTGGATTTCATAGATGAAATGATACAAAAGGTCTTCCAGTCGATTTAGCTCTTTTAATAAAATGTAGGATCAGATCCACTGGCCTCAGCTTCCTTACTTTTATATATTGGTGAAAAGAAGCAAATAAACAGGATATAGACTGTCTCTGCTGTAGGAACAAGAGTGACAGTTCTGGCCACACATATTTATAGTTTGTGATTTGTGTTTCATTTGTACACTCAAAAGAAGTGGTTTATGTATTTCTTATGACAAACTAAAAATTAATCCATTAATATTTTTTCAGTTGAAATTTTGCCGATATCTGCAGTGCTGACAACATGCAACATAATTTAAATCAGGTTCTCCTCTTTGTACTGCATTTACTATTTGGTTAGCTTTTCATAACAGTTAGAAAATTAAATACTTGTGTTTCCTTTCTACTTTTTCCTGGGAGATTTTCTTTCAGGAAAATATTTCCATGGGAGTAATGAGAGATGGCTGCTCCAAGTCACACGGATGGCTAAAACCACATTTCAGTAGTACGGAAGTCTGGTATTTCCAATATTAATGACTGATATTCTCATTTTAGCTTATTGACTACACCCAGATAAATCACATCTAAATTATTAGAGAGTTTTGAGGCATCTCATAACATTTAGATTGTCTTCTCTATATACGATTAATATATTCTTCCAATATCTTTCAATCTTTCATTGATATAAGTGCATACTTGGTGTTGGTTTGGTTTTCTTTTCAAATGCAGCTACTAGAAAAATACATATAGAGCCTAGTTGTCTGACTGATGTGTGTTCTGAAGAGTGTAAATATCAATTAATATTTTAAAAATTAAAAAGAAGCAAAATTATAGTAATATGCAAGTCATATTAAGAAGCCTCTGAAATTTCCATTGTGATCAAACTTTTCTATAAAAGCATAATAAAACTATTATAAATTACTCAGGTTGAAATCAGAAAGGACAGTGTGGCAGAATTTTAACTGATGCAAATAATTTGCTAATGGAAATATATCAGTGAAAAATACATGAAGATTTAACTCCACTTATATTGGATATATCTCTAAAGAAATAATTCTGAAATTACTTCATTTTGTCAAGCTACTTGTTACTGAGAGATGAGGAAAACAAGTACTTATTTTTCTCTGTGTAAAAGCACCTCCAAGCTCCTCGTCAAGTCTGTCAATTCCAAGATGTGGAAGATTTCTCTCCCCTTACAAAAAGAAATTTGATAGTTGGAATATCTAGTTATATAGGCCGTGACGTCTGAAGCAGAAGTACTCAATAAAGTCCAATGCATTGGGTAAGGGTAGTCTTGTATAATGTTTCTAGTTAGATTCACATTTGTTTGAAACCTGGCAATACTAATCCCAAGCATCAGTCCAGATAGAGTTGACGTGGGGATACTTCTCTTCCAATCTGCCTTGTTGCTTGTCCAAGCAGAACAGGCTACAGGGCCCAGCCAACAGGCAGGGACTATTCAGGGGGAGAGAAACCGTCAAATCAATGTAACTTGCACTCACTCTTTGGAGAATAAACATCTCAGAGGGAAACAACAGGTTACAAATAGCTTTTTACAAAATGTTTGACACTGAATTATAATATTTTTTTCTCTTCATTTCATTTTCTTGTTTTATTTTGTCCAAATGGTGATATAGTGCAAATTGTGTAGTCTTGTTACTTTATAGTGCTCTGTGACAAGAATGTTGTCCTTTCCAGCTCATGCCAGTATACACAGTTTCTCTGGTGGTGTTTGTGGGGTTTTTTTCCAGTGTTATTTACCTTTTAGTTTTTTAGTGTTCTAAATAAATATGCAAAGCATGTTGCACACAGGATTCTTGTAGTATAAGTTAATCAGCATTGTAGGAAATGTGTTTCTACTTGCCACAATTCATTACTTATTTTTCTAAAAGCATTCTATTTTGTTGTCACTTTCACCTCTGTGGACTTCTGAAACAAATGTTTAAACTGAAAAACACTGGATTTGTTATGCATGAAAATAATAAGCATTTATGTGGGAGGGTAATACATCTTTCGACTTTTAAGTCGGTCAGAAAATCTCTGTGTTATCAGACTTTTTTGTTCAAATTTTTGAATGCCTCTGCATAAATCTATACCCAAGTTTGAGAGATCTGGGAATACCATACAAAATAAATAGTTCCATCTAAAATGAGTCTTCATTTATCTCATGTGTTATTTTGGTATTCCAGCTCAGATTATTTGCTGATATCTTTTTCTTGGAAACTGACTCTCGATGTATCCTACGCATATGTGCTGAGCTGTTATAAAAGAAAGGCGCTCAAATCTCTGATTTACTGTTTTTCAGGAGAGGATTTTTTGACAGGAAGAGGGTAGATTTTCTGAAAAATTTCACACCAGTTCAGAGTATTTCTCAGGGTAGATTGAAAGACCTTCAGGCATAAAAGTATTAGTCCAAGCATTGAAGATTCCTAATACGAATATGAAAAAACTAATTAGCTTCTCCTGTAGACCAAATTGCTTTTCAATCCTTGTAAAAATATAAAGTATAAAATAAAAAGTAAAAATGGTATTGAATTAGTAGTTACTGGATGTGCAGTCTCTGCTTTTCATTACTTGATACTGAAATGCTATTGAAATTAATAGAATAAATAACTATTATATTTCCATAGAACACCTTGCAGAACAGTTAGGATTCAAGGCAAATATGTTAGCTATGAAATATAAATGTTTTCAATGGCAAGTGAGTAGCTATTGAAATTCCTTCATTTGAGTCTGAATTCCGTAGCTATTCAAAGCTTTGGTTATCTATCAGATTCCTCTAATTTAAACAGATACAGATATGATAGAAAAATTCTTTTGTTTGATTTCCATTGGAGGACTGAACATTTCTCTGAAGCATTTAAACAAGCTCACCAAATTCAAACAATTATAGATGACCCATTTGAGAAAAAATAGGAGAATTTAGGTATGTGAAAAGTAAGAGAAAAGGTGCAGAGCTGTACTATTCCACCTTATGTACATGGATGTATTTAATTTACACTTCTTATTTAGTGAATGAAAGGGTATGAGAGCTGAGTGAGCTCCTAGAAGTGTGTTACAAAACATTTTAATTGACAAAATTTTAAATGTTAAAATGTTTTTATGTTAAAAAGCTGCATTTAAGCAGAGGTGGCAGGCTGATGCTTGAAGAATAGCGGCTGTAGTTTATTTGGAGGAAATGGAGCAAATGTCTTCATAGGTTTTAAAGAAGTGCTAAGAATATGAATGGGCACCATCCCAACCAAAACATCTTTCTACAAAACTATTATTTGAAACAAAGAATGAATCAACACTGCAAGTACTATAAGTCACCTTTTAATGAGTTAAAGAAATGCAGATGGATTTTTAAAAAAGGCCTTTAGGAATCACAGTTTTTTCTTTAATAGACCATAGGCCAGTAAAACAACAGGTTTCATCCTGTTTTATTAATGTGTAAACTAGAAAATTTTCACAGCATTCATGGAGTCATCTGGATGATCAGACAGAGCGCTTGTATTAACACAAAATATTTTCTAACTGTTGCAGCAAATTGTGGGGTGAATTACTGTCATTTGGGAGTGTCACAATGACCCACACAGCCCTTCCCACTATTCGAACATTAAATAGAAGATTGTTTACCTGGTGAGAATGGCACCTTGTTCTATCAACACATGTCAATTCCCAAAACAGCTTGCTGGAAGAGAGGAGTTTGCAGGGGTTGAAAATTCAGGCCACATCAATAAAAGCTTTATTGCTAAAAGAACAGTAAACACAGATATCAGTAGAATGCTTTGCCACATGTTTTTACTGCAGTTAAGGTGCAAGTTGAGTTTTATTTACTATACATACTGAAATTTGGTTTACATACTAATTACAATATAAAACGGTAGCACAGATTTGAGCCTAAGCTTGCTATCTGTATTTCCCTGAGCTCCCAAGTGAGTCCTGTAACCTGAGTTCACTGATGGCCCAGCCACATCTATTATTTGTAAAGCTGGAGTGGATATTTCCAAGCAGAATACCATCTTCCTCTTGCTACAGAGACTGACTTTTTTAAGGAAAGAAACAAAAAGCAAGAAAAGGTGTTGAATAACAATTTTAATCTATTTGATTTCCAATATTTACAATTCCTGCAGGTATAAATCTGAAAAGAGATTAATTATCACAGTTTAGGGGCTTATGTTCTCATAAACTGCTACTAAGGAATCTCAAAATTCCCAGAATGATTCAGACTCTCTCTCTATATCACTGACTTTCAATCTGAAAATACTTATTCAATTCCCATTTTTAAGGCCATAATTTTTAGATTTTTGATGTGCACTCGAAGAAGTTATCATGACTATTTGAAATTTCTAATCACTGTAGATAATTTTGTCTTTAGGAACCTCTCACCTGAGACAGCTGAATTACTTTTTTTCTCTGCAGAAACTCACTGTCTACATGATATCTGTAGCAGTCATCCAAAAACGCATAGGAAGCAAACAATACAGTTCTCATGGGCTCTGCGCAGCTGCTGACCAATGACGATTGCACTCAAACACTGGAGTAGATGTGCATTTTTACATGCTTTTAATGCAAAATTCTGAATGTTACCTGAAGTGTGGCTTCATTATTAACTGACCTAATGATGCTGCATCAGAAAGCAGTGATGACAGTCTTCCCTGCACTCTCCTGTCTTCCAGTCCCAGCACTGGGGACCAGAGAGCTGATCTCTATGAAAACAACCTTTATTTTCTACTTTTTCAATGAATGTGCTTAGCTGAGTTTGTTCTCTGGTTTGCGATGCAGTGGATTCTGGCACCATGGCAAGGAAGGGGATGTGTGGTGAGCTAGGAGACATAAAAAAATAATAAAACAGCCTAAGATGCTCTGAGTTCTCAGTTCTTTACATTAGGTATCCTCATTTATAACCAAAACTCCCCTAGATTTTTGCTTTGAAACTTTTAATCCTTCTTCCTCACAATAGCCAGACTCTCCTCAGGGATTCCCTAGGATGAGGTTTAGTCACAGCCCTGAAAACTAACAACTGAGCTCCCTCAGAGGACACAAGGAGAGCCTGAAAGCCTCCACCTGTGGGTCCTGCTGGGTGAAGGAACAAGGATCTGCTACTGCTGTTACTACTGTCTCATATGGGAGGGACGATTGGGGCTGGTGCCATGTTTTCTCCGAAGCATATGGTCTGGCATGGAGTGGGAAGGTGTGACAGAAAACACTTCTAGTCCTGTGAAGGTGGTGGGTGAGCAAGCTACGTTTGGGAATGGTCATGCTTTCACATTTGGCACCCATCCAGCTTAAAGCAGTTGAGGCAGTCCCCACACAGCTGCCAGCTGTGTATTTGTACCACTATGCCGTCACCAGTGTCCTGATCTTCAGGTCCTCCACACAGAAAAACAGCACTGCCAATACAGAGCAGGGACAGGCAGCATGGTGGGAATGAGCTGGTGGGAGCAGAGTGTCAGGGAGAGAAAAAGAGCTCCCTAAGCCGGTGATGTCAATTGAAATATCAGCCAGGTTGTGATTTAAGAGATTAGTTTGCTACAGAGAGATGAAGCTATGGGCAGCTGCCATGAACAGCTCAGTCACATTTCTGTCCTGGCCATGGGTTTCTGCCATGCCTTTTCCAGTAGCAGTGGGGCACCCAGCCTGGGGAGAGCTGACTGGGACCAGGNCCCCTTTCGGGGGGGTTTTAGTCTCAGTCCCCCATAGATGATCGTGAGACAGATGAAGGGTCTTCGGACCGTCTCTTACACCAGGACCAGCAGGAAGCTAACCCAGCCACAAAACTAGGATAGGCTTTCAACTGGGATAGGCCTCAGCTACCTGATGTAATTCGTATGCCATTATATCAACTTATGGCAGAAAGAAATAATTCAGGACAAGAAGTGGAATGCTAATTTCATCTTCATCAGTAGCTCTTAGGTGCATTTTGAAGTAACATCCCTAAGGTGAAGGGTCCTGAGAAGGCTGAGCCAATCTAAGAGCTGGAAGCTGCTGAAATCAGAGAACTCGTTTCCAGCCATGTGCTCCTTCTGCTTCCATTCTGCTGACCCTCTTCCCAAGCTTTCTTCAGCCTACTAACCTGGTAGAAAATGAACCATGAGGGGAAAGGTTGTTTGAAATTCTCAGCCAGATTAGTGAGCAGCATCCATTCAAGGAGTGGGCAACTTAAGTAGGAATGCAAATCCTAACTTTACATGAGATGACGGAGGTCAACATTGTTGAAAAGGTGTCTTGTTTTTTTCTTCCCCATTCCTTTGACCCCAAATGGCTGCATATTTGCACTGATTCCTTTGCATTCACTTTGATGTTGATAAGGTGTTTTTCTGAAGAGGACCCTTGCCTAAGCATAAAATAGTTATGCCACCCACTTTTTCTGTTTTTTTCTGTTTGTTTTGTTGTGGTTTTTTTTTTAATCAGTTTTGCTTTCAGTGTGCTCATTGAATTGTCTTGGTTTATTGCCCCCTTGGATCACTATCCCAACGCATGAGAGAGCCAAAGTAAAAGCTGTGGGTGCTCATAACAGGGAAGGCAGAAGAGGTGTGGCGTAAGAGAGTAGAATGTCCTTCTCTTCTTTTAATACTACCAGGTAGTAAAAGCTCCTACCTGTTGCCCATCTTAAGGGTTTGCTTTTAGTACTTCATTAGATTACATGCAGCACAATGGTGAAAAAACATGCATCTTCTTAAAGAAAATAAACTGTCAAATACTTTAAATATTTGCTATATATACCACTTAATTATTCTAGTTTTAATAATTGTTAGATAGCTAGTTCACAGGTTCCCTTTTGAAAAGGAGAAAATTAGTTATGTATAAAATTCTGCTTTTGCATTTCTATCGTTTGTATTGTTTCTTGCTCTAGTATGAAGAAATTGGGATTTTGTTTTAATTTTCAAGTGACCTCATAAAAGACTTCTCACTGTACTGAAGATGCAAATATAATGTATGCTACATCCTCCCACATGTTATGGATAAAAATATTTTAGAGACTTTAATCAAAATGTCTTAAAGGCCTAACAGTGTTTATGAACTGGAAATAATTAAGAAATAGATGAGAAAAAGAACAATTAAAATAATGGAAAAGGATACAAATTAAAGTTTTCTTATGGGATTTAGAACAGTGGGCTGATAAGCAGGAATATGTAGGAAAGCTGACAGAGATGGCAAAATCTCTCTTTAAGAAGTCTGCTGCATAAATAACAGTAACAAAATGAAAAGAAAAAAATCAGAGAATAAGAATGTATTAGACAGAAGGAATGGTGAAATATGATGCACAGAGTGTGTGGTTCCTTGCAGTAAATGTGTCACTTTATTACACAAAGTCAGCTTTAATCTGAATACTGAAATTAATGCCATTCCTAATATATTTTCATTTCATTGTATCCATGAAAAAATAGTAAAGTAGTTGTGAATACTGGTCAACAGTGCAGAAAGCCCTGAAAAGCTTCAGCCCATCTCAGAACTATAGACAATTCTTTTTCCTTGTGTTTTTGAGGTGTTTTAGTAAGGAATTCAGAACCCTAATGGCAGGTTTAGATAATTGGCGCTGAGAGCAAAACTGGGTGAAGGCATTGCTAAAGGAGCTGAAAATGAAAACTGAAATTAAATGCACAAGAAGAAAAGGTTATAACTTAGGAAGAAGTCCTCCCCATCTTCCATATTATTACTGTTTTGGGTAATGAAATGTTATTTCCTCAAAGCTATGCTTTAAACAACTGGATTGCTCTTTGCACAGATATTAGGGAGAACTAGAACACAATGACAAGAGTCTGTGCACATGAGGAAATACCATTTTTGATGAAACTTACCCAAGAAGGATAAAGCACAATTTCTTGTCAAAGTCTCTTCAGAGATGGCTAAGCAGAAAAACGGGATTTCCTGTGTTCTGTAGGAATGACCTAGACTATATTGACGTCTTTTTTCCCCCCTACTATTAGCATATTTTCTCTTTACTTTTTAAAGCCACAATTTCGTCCTGATTTTTAATAGGAACAATTTTAACATTTCAGTGTTTCATTGAACTATATGCTGTCTTTAAAAGCTTTTTGTATAACTGGTATATTGCTACAGGCTTTTAAATCACAGTAATATCACATTACATTAACTACAGAGAGCTTCCCAAATAGATATTTCAGTTTACAGAGTGTTCTATGTTACCTCCTAAATAAACATGAGGTTTTTCTCT
The DNA here is from genome assembly GCA_013397795.1 of Orthonyx spaldingii. Classification (NCBI taxonomy): domain Eukaryota; kingdom Metazoa; phylum Chordata; class Aves; order Passeriformes; family Orthonychidae; genus Orthonyx; species Orthonyx spaldingii. The sequence goes on from VZTJ01000748.1 coordinate 329,030, forward strand.
TACCAGGGTGTTCAACTGTAGCACAGTTCTGAGATAAGAGTGAACACAAGGAGGACTGTAATTACAGCAATTATGGAAAAGTAATTTACTAGTTGTGTAAACTGAACAGCTTTGAAAGAGTGTAGATCAACCATAAAAAGAAGTTCAATACCGAAAATAAATATTTTGGGATTTCTGAAATGGTTGTAATGTGGATAAGCAAACTGTAAACGTTTTGCCTAAAGTGATATATTTTCATTTTAAAGGCCCTTATAAATATAACTTTGTGTTTTTATAAAAAGACTTAAAGATGTCAGAAATATGTATAGATATGCAGATCTGTCATTTCCCATCTGGTATATACTCAGAGCTTACTAAAGAAACAAATAAATACAGCTGAACTGACATGCCTTTGGGGGAAAAGAACAAAACCCGAACTTTTACATTTTGAAACAGGTAAAACAATCATTAAGTTAAATGGAAATTAATAGATTAATGCCAAAACATGAAATAATTAATAGCATTATCTAGAGAGAAATTTGATCCAAAAATGTCTCCCAAAATGTACATGCAGTCTTACACTACATGTAGATGGTTCAGATTGATATGTAAGCAGTTATGTTCTAGCCCAAGAATATTCAAACTTAGTTTTTCAATGCTTGTTCAAGAGAACAGGGCTTTGTCAGCTGTTTCTGAAAACTGTACAAAATGGGGTTAAGGAAAGCAAGACCATGTATCCCATATGAAATTTCTAAACAGTTTTGCCTCTTCACCAAATGTATTACACAAATTTTAAAGAATATATAAACAGAAGGATGAAAACAATCTGCTACCTGAAGTTTTTATCAAACCAGGCCCATTTTTGCAGTAGCAGAAGCTAGGGCCATGCTGTGGGTAGCTGTGCTCTGCAGCACAGCTCTGTACTCAGCCTTCTGACAAGGTGCCAGAATACATCTTTGTGCCTTCATCCTTCCTATGAAAGTCAGAGGTTAGGGAGGAGACCTTTACATCTCCAGTCCATCCCAGATGGAGATGATGCACAGACTGGATGCATCCCCAGGGCCTGAGGGACTCTCCAGTATCTCATGTTTAAGCAATATGTTTGCAGTGAAAATGGCAGCGTTTAGATCTCGCTTGCCTGTCAAGCCAGAGCAGCTCAAAACCTAATGTAATTGATTGGATAATAATAGTAATATTTCTTTGATCTGATTCCTGAGAATGGATGTTCTGTCAGTTATTACCTGCACTTTGCGATTTTACATTCACATTTGTCTCTGAATAATAGCATCCATTACAAGCACTGGCCATATTCCACAGCCAAATTAAACCACATGGCAATTGTATGTTCCATTACTTTGTAGTAAGTCACAGCATTTAATTGTATTATCACAATACTAAGTCATTACAGGCAAGTCAGAAGCAAATAACAAGGCCTGAATAAGTATTTATAGTCATTCAAGCTTTGAGGACTGTTATATAAGAAACTGTCACTTGTGCTTTGCAGGGAGAAAGTTAAGACTTCTGTCTGTGAGTTAAATGCTTGAAAACTAAAGGGCTGGGCCAAAACCATTATAGAAAATAAACTGCTTCTGTAACAACCCTGTTTGCTGTAAATGCTTCTTTTTATATGAAGCATTTGACTTAAATGGATTGCAGTTACTCTTGACGGTATGAAAGAAGGTACCCTAAAACATTTTAAAAAGCTCTTGTATTCCACCTTTAATGCTTTGGTGTATTAACTTGGCAGAAAATGGCTTATAAGAAAACCTTACCTATAGGAATGATGAAGCTAAAGAGGTCTGTGTTCTAGGGAAAGAATACATCACCTTGTCAGTGGGAAAGAACACAGGTACAAGCAGGGACTCATAAAATGAAGAAAGAGGATGCAAAAGTATAAAATACCATAACCTGTGGTCTTTTATTTTGTAACTTGTCCAGAATTTTTCACTCCTGTTTATAACACATGCTTTTTAATATAGTGAAGCTGTGAAAAAAGGAAAAGAAGTAAAAAGGTTACCTATTTGTACCTTGCTAACAATTCTCATTCAATATATCTGATTTCTTAATTGCTTCTTGTGTGAAATATGTGTGAAAATACCAAGCAGGGCTCTGCAGAAATCTAGCAGATATTTGTATGCAATACTGAGAGATCCTGCTTAATGAGATCTGCAATAGAATGTTGCTGGCTTTAAGTATTTGACTTTAATTGGAATTAAATTCTATACCATAGAAGGTAAAAATGAGGTTATAAAATGTATAGAATGACTCAAAACATTTATGATTATGTCAGAATGGAAATTCTTGTATTGTCTTTTATATGTGTCTTATTTAGATTATTTGCTTTGAACTAACTTCATTCAAATAAAAAAAACTACTCTATTACAAAAAGAGTCTTCTAATTAAACTTAAATAAAAATATACACCAGGAAGATAAGCCTAGCTCTATAGTAGAAATAATCTTATGCTTTTATAAAAGCACATAAGCATAAACAAATCTCCTTTCATATCCCAAAATTTTATTATTATGTTCAGAATACCCTCCCTAAGTACTATTTACTAAGGGAGTAAGTAAATATTTGGTTTTTTTACAGATGTCTGGGGCTCAACAGACTGAAGGTTCCCATAATAAAATAGAACTTGAATTTCTCTTGAAGACCCTGAAAAAGAATCCCATTATTGGCAGCCTCTTCTAATGTTTAATGAGTTTTTTATTAATATGTTTCTGTGATAGAAGCAAATTAAAAGGATTGTTATGTGTTGCTTTTGTAGACAATGTTTTTGCATAAAATTCTGATGTATTTTAAGTCAACTGAAAAATAAGACACAAGTTCTTGCAGTGGAGAATTAGAAAATATTTTCATTTTCTATTTCCTCTTTAAGCAGGAGACTTATTCTGTAAAATCCTATTAAAGGAATCACTAAAATAAAGATAATTGTCATGTTTAATGTGTTGTAGAAAGCAGAAAGTGTAATATGCTTTTGTATCATTTTACATTCAACTTTTTCCAAAACATTTATTTTCTTAACAATGCTGAAGTGTACATACCAAAGATTGCAGGAAGCTGTTGCAAGGTTAGTTTGAGGGTGACCAAACATTCATTTGTAGGATAAATTATAAGGAATAAATTGAGTCAGGTTATTAGGAGGCATATATGAAGGTGAAAAACTTCTGATGAGGTTTAGAAAGGTATAAAGTTGATGAGATGGAAAAATGCCGAATGCTCTGGTAAATGCTAACAGGCAAAGATGAGGACAGACTGTGAATGCTGGTGTCAAGTGAAAGCAATAAGTCTGATTTGGATAATAGGAGAAAAATAGAAATCAAAAGCAAACATTTTAGCTTAGTGTTGAATAACTTCTCACCATGATGAACAAATCTTTAAAAGAGTAGCTGTGATTCTGAAGGTCACAGTTCATCTGGGATAAAGGAACTCACTGCTTAGTTTGGAATTAACTCTTATTATTTCCATCTTTTGTAGGCTGGAGAGGTTGCTTCTGCTCTTTCTCCCAGACAGATTTTTTTAAGGGCCAAAAGTCTGCTACTTTCTTTTCACATAGGAAGGACTACCAAATAAGAACCTCCCAGCAGCCTGGGAGGCAGGTCAGAGCTCTCTGTGGCTCTGAGGGTCAGGAGGGGACAATGCTGCAAGCCCAGGTTGCCTCCCATCCCAGTGTTAGCAAGTAAGTCACACACCTGCAGATGGAAAGGATTTCCAGTCCAGCAATATGGACATAGCCAGAATGAACATATAGGGTAGGACACATGAAAAACTCAAAATGCGGATGAGATTAAGGCTTTTACAGAATATGTGGATGACCTAAGGAAATATCTGTATACTGAAAACATGAGCAGATCAAGTAACATGAAGGGGATGATACCCAGGTGATGCAGTAAAGAGGCAAATTAGAGGCAGAATAGTATTTCTAAACTATTTATACAGTAAATGCATTGGGGGAAAGATTGTACTTTCTAACGCATTTATGAATTATATTCCCTGTCATCGAATTATCTGCTTGTAGAATAAAATTTTTACCAAAAAAAATGGATAATAAGAACATCAGCATTTACAAGATGATTAAAGCACTCCAGAGGCATATAAACAATCAGCCAAAAGCCTTTCTTTCTATAGAGTCAAAGTAGAAAATTTGAATATAGGAAATTCATGGTGGCTGAAAAAAAGATTTCTTATACATTTCAGACTTGGTCAAGTTCATAAGAGTCACAAGCAGTTTCCTCAAGGGCTTATTCTCTCTAATGGAATTTTACTGAAGATTGATTACACTACCTTAATAATTAGAAGGTCTTAATAAGCAGTTTACCTTTGATAAATAGAATTGTTAGAAACTACCGTACTCTTGTAGTAAGCTAATAAGGTTGAAGTGTCAAGTTTTAGGATGCTTTTTAATTTTGGTGTTACATGGTAATTAAAGGTAATTAATAATCCAGAAATAATCACCAGTGAAAATGCCAATCCCTTTTTTTTGTTTAAGAAATTCTTTACAGAGGGTAAAAGAGGAAAAGACAGTTTCCCTCATTTTTAATCAGCCTGTGGGAGGGGCAAAATGAGCAATAAGACCATGACCAAGGGCTCGACACAGAACGCTCTCTGGAGAAGCAGGATGTGCAGGAAGACACAGAGGCAGCAGGGCCATGGGCTGAATCCACACACTCCCATATTTCAGAGCTATTGTGCCATGAACCACCTCCACTCTACAATGTAGCTGAACTGCTGCCTCCTGGGCTGGATGAAACACCATACCTGATGTGCACGCTGTGCCACAAACTCTCAGCTTCTTCCTAAGGTGATATATCTGCCTTTCTAGGAAGGACTCTGGGCCACCTTTTCTGCCCAGGATTGATCATGTAAGATCACTACAAAAGAAAATAGAGAAATGCTGCTCAGTGCTCCGGGATAACCCATATACCTATGGAGCTTGGGTTCTAGGGGGTATGTGAAGCCTTTTGCAAGAACTATCCCAGTTATTGCACAGGCAGCCCTCAAGACACTCCCACAGAACATGACATGGAAAGGAGATGAATTTGGCCTTGATCCTGGTCTTGGCTTTTCTTCTCTGCACCTCCATAGGTTCACACAGAGAGGCATTACTGCAACAGTTCCAGCTTTATCAAAAGTATAAATGGAGGCTGGATTTGGGAAGGGGGATAAACTTGGAAGCCTGGCACTTTTCAGAGGGTGCCCTTTCCTTAATCAACCCTATATCTCTTTGACTACTAGTATCAACATATTTTCAGGCATTCTCTCACTCAAAGATCACAACCTAGGTATCAAATAATTTTGAATAGGTAGAAGAAAATATTCTTCATCCAGTAGCAGTGTGAAATAAAAGTAGTCCCCTTCCTCACAGCCACACCAGGTCTCTTGTGCAGTTCATAAAGCAGGTAGACACCTTTTGCAGTAATACAGTATGTCTTAAATATTGAGTGAAAAAAGAATCCATTGCAGGGTAATTAAATATGCTAATTCCCCTTAGTGTCCCAAAGGGATTGATTATGACTCTTAAGTGGGCAAATTTCATTTGCTTTGCTGTAGTATAATCAATGCTAAATTTCCTGATTAACCATAAAAGCCCTGTTTGAATAAGTGATCCCTGGCATTTTAATAGGTTTCGATATAACTACAATGTGTAAGCAGGGTTTATTAATACCATAGGACTGGAAGCATAGTGTGATATGGGTAGAAATGGTTCCTGTTTTGTAAAAATGTTAATATCCTGTGTAGATGACCTTGCACCTCCTTTCATATATATTTTAGCTCAAGGCAGCAAGTGAAATTTAAAGCCTAACTGCAAATAACCGTGTGGCAGAAAAAGTAATTTTGATTTGTGAGGAATCAAAGTAGGATTTTATGTCATTATGAACATGGATGTATAATTACACATCTTAAAAGCTAAACTGTGCAACAAAGATGAGGAAGTGAACATAAAAAGTAGACAGCATTATAGTTTCACTAAATATGTCCACTAAATATGTGCATAGTGTAACCCAGGCAAAGAGTTCCCTAAATCTTTGGGATTTGTGGGTTAGCAAGGCAACTCACTTTGCAGGTGGAGGGTCACATAAAAGCAGTTTCAATAACAACATTTTATTTTCAAAGCTTGCTAAATTTTTTTCTTTAATGTTGCTGTGATATACTCTGGGTGGCACGACTGAAATATAAGAGCACACGTTGCTGTAAAAGTTGTTTTGCCACTTGTTTGGGATGACCTACATAACTCACAAGTGACATAGTGGCAATAAAACCTTTATGGTTCTCTGCACAATTACTGATTCCTGCCGTATGTTGATCCTTGCACTTGTGTACACTGTAAAGCACAGGCCTGGCATAACCATAATGAGACAAATGTCAGTGTAACTTAACAATGGTGACAAACTTTAGTTTCTCACTATAAAGTCAGCTGGAAGAATAGCTGAGTGCAAATAGCTAAGATCAGTCTGGCCCTTGCATAGAGTGAAACGTTTAGGTAGACTGTCTTAAGAAGCATTTTTCTGCTCTTGCTTCTCCTACAAACCTTTATGCCATTGCAGATAGGTTACATCTTAAAATAAAATATTTGAAGTTTTAGCAGTCCTGTTTCCATTCTCACAGCAAAACTGATGCTGGGAAGATGAGGCATTAGAAGTGCTGAGCTAAAGCTTGGCTTATGGAAATACTGAGGAGCAAGAAACTTTGATTCCCCATCCTCGCCACAGAAGTGGCTGCAGGAAGAAAACTTGCCTTCCCTAGAAAGTGAAGCTGTAGTGGGGCAGAACACATGCAGTCCCATCTTGTCTATCAGAGCACTCCACAGCCTCATTTACCACTAGACACATTTGAGAATTGGATGGAATTATTTGTTTGGTTTTTTTTATAATCAAGGTATGTTAGTTCATTACAACTGAAATGTTTTCTGGGAAGATTTTTTTTTCTTTAAACTATACCAGTATGTGTTCTGTTAGGAGAACTTACATCAGATATGAAGGACTGAAGTCCATCATTTGAGGAGGCACTTAAGAACATGGTAGTTTTGTTCTGTTTCTTTCGTGGTGAAAAGCAACATGATGTTTCAGGACAAACCCAATATGGAGTGATGAAATTTTGGAAATCATTAAATTTTACATATGATGAGGAATTGATTTTCTATGCATTTCTAGTTATCTCTCCTCAAATTGTCCCAGGAGGAACTGATTAGTAAGGGTAGAGTTTTCACCATGAGGGATTTCCTTGCCAGTAGCATGATGATCGTGATGATAAATGTGCCTATAAGTGGATGCATCTTTAATTAAAAGTGAATACATGAAGAAAATAGCCATATCTGGAGCACTTAGAGTGGCTTGTTTCAATATTCGCGTGTTTATACCATAAAGCATCTTAGATAGTGCTGTCAGTACATACTTGTTACTCAGTACATACTTAATGAGACAGAACATCAGAGGAATGTAGCAGCAGCAATATGTTTCATCAAGGTTATCAAGAAAAGTTAAGGAAAAGAAACCTGACTAGATTAATTGTGCATCTATTAATACACTGAGTCCCAAAGCCTGTATGCCTTTTATCTTGTACAATTATTGGTAGAAGAGCATGTATCACTACTAGAGGGGAAAACAGACACAGCTGATTTGGAAACCTGGAGTGCAACACTGACCTAGACTACAGCTAGGGTCTTGTTTCGGCCTTTAAGCATTTTTGATTTAAGTATATGGTTACATTAATGATCTCTGCCATCCTACTGGCTCAGTTTTAGTTATTTAGATCATAAGATTTCAAGGCCAGCATATATTCTAAGTAGAATGTGCCCAACCATGCCATGAACTCATTTATTTCTTCTTCTGCTAGTACGCTTATGTACTAGTAGTCAGAATCATGTTTTTCAAGAAAATTAAAACAGTAAAGAACTGATAAAGTCAGTCTTCTAGCTTTATGATTTTGTGCACACATGTATTGCATCTTTAGTCTGTGACATATCTCATGTTCAATGGGATGTCACACAAATAGGTTTAATGAAAAATAATGCCTTATCAGAAGCAAAGAACTGCAGTATTTCCTAACTGTAGTTGAATCAGGAATAATAGTGAAATGATTAAGTGCATGCCTTAAGCTTAGGCACAGAGGTTTTCTTTTCAGAAAAATTATGCAAATACTTTTCATAAAATGAATGCTGCCATGTCTCCTCTTTCCTATTTACTACTTGATATCATTCCTTTTAAGTTTATCTACTGTGGTGGGCTAACCTCAGCCAGCAGCCAGACCCCCGCTCAGACTCTTTCTCACTCCCCCTCCTTGTCAGGACTGAAGAGATGTGATGCAAAAGTTCATGAGTCATGATAAAGATGGGGAAATAGCTTACCAATTACCATCATGGGCAAAACTCAGATGTGAAAAATAAATTTAATTTACAGACAACTAAAATAGATGTGAATACAAAGAATCAAAGACAAACATTGAAACAAACACATTTCTTTCCCTCTTTCCCACATTCTGCTTCACTTCAGACTCCAAACTCCTCTATTCCCCCCCAGCAGCACAGGAGGAGTGGCGAGGGTCTATGGTCCATGGAAAAGTTTTGATCTCTGCCTGGACCTCCATCTCATGTGTTTTACCCACTCCATTGTGGGATCTTCATGAGCTGCAGTCCTTCAAGAAAAAGCCTGCTCCAGTGTGGGTCCCCCACGGGCTGCAGGGGACTTGTTCCAATGCCTGGAGCATATTTTTCCCATTCTCCTTCTCCTGCCTTGGCCTCTGCAGAACTGTTTCTCCCTCTGTTTTTCCCTTTACCTGTCTGGCATTTTTAGCCTTCCTTTAACCTGCTTTGCCCGAGGTTCAACCGTCATAGCTGAGGGGTTCAGCTGTGCCCTGCACTGAGCTTGTTGAAGACAGCTGTGTCCAGCATGGGGCAGCCCCTGGACATTGCCCATGGGAGCCACACCTGTCACCACTGCCAGCACAACCTCAACACCGACAGCCGATGTAGGTATAAAGCTGACAAGTCTGTTTTAGCATGTAGTTTTCCTGAATGTTCAGTATAATCAATGGAGACAGATGGGCATCTCTGAGGGGTAATTCAGGTCTTGGGGAATCACACACCAGAGGTGTGCACGTCTCTCCTCTTTTCCTGTAATACTGCAATCATTTCTTTTAAATTGAACAAAGTAGATCTCCAGAGCAGAGTACACAGCACCTTCTGAGATCTATTTATCCCTTGTACATATTCAATGAAACCAAAAAACAAAGAATTATAGACACTGAACTAGTTGACATAAATATACCACCAAGCTACCTTAATCAAACATAATTATATCTTCTTATTTACTTCAAATTTGCCTAAAGGTGCAATAAAGTAAAAGCATGTATGCAGTGGAGGGCATTTGTAATACTAGCAGGGATGGCAAGTGGGCTGTAAAAAAAACATATAATCGTTTTCAAAGCACTGAACCAGATTCCCATGGATTAACGTATTTGTTTGAAAACCCACAGCAGGAACCAGTGCTTGGTACATCACCCCTTATTACATTGTTTATTTTTTCAGCTGTATACAGTAAGCATTACACAAAAATAAAAACACCTTGTTGCATGTTTCAGTCTCCCACAAAAGGAAACTGTTAAACAAGATGAGGAGGTCACTGTCTGCAATACTGAAAATATAATGGTGGCATGTCCATAGTTTGCAGTCCAGGTGCTTTTTAATGAGCACACTATGGAATGCTTTTGTTGAACAGCATTTTCGGTTGAACAGAAGACAGTCTGAATTCACCTTTTTTTCTTCTTATTTGAAAAAGAAGCAACTAAATATAAAAAACATAAAGGGTATTTAGAAAGCTGTAAAATGAGAAGTATCAAGCTATTTGTCATCAGAATGTTATTCATACCATCTGAATTTTCCCACCATTTTTCATCACAAACTTTTTTCCAAAGGAGACTCTCATGCAGTTCACAGTGGTAGCCAATATAACCAGTGACAACTTGTAGCAGCCCCGCTTCATTTGCTTTAGCAGTTGGAAAAGGTTCAATACAAATCTTAATAAGTAATTTAAAGGAAAGAAGCTCTTTGAGTAGGTGTGCTATGTATATTAATGTTGCAGTAATTGCACAAATTCACAGATTTTGGTGCATCAGAGCTGTTCAGCTAGGATTTAACCAGCCAAGTTCAAATGCAGTAACTATGTGTTCATGTAATAGCAGTAATTTGCATTCAGTAAAGTTAATAATCCCAACAAAAAGCATGACCTGATGCTGAATGGATATTATTATCTAGCATCCAGACTCAAACTGACCTCAGGATCCCAGATAAAGAGGCACCAAATGGCCGGAAGCAGTAACAACAAATAAAAAATTAAGGGTATGTTCTTGGTTGGTCCCCTTTCAGGTGTTTCTTTCTATCCCAGTAACTTTATCTGTCCTTTCCCTGTGCAAGGTGCCAGAACAGTGAATCAAGTTTCTAATTTAAAAAAGATTCAATACCCATGTTTTTGTGGTGAATACAGATTTTGATCTCAGTTCCACCAAGGTCTTTTTTCCCATTCAGTTCTGGAAGCGTACTGAAAATTTTCATTTATCTGCAGGTGAAAATTTCCCCATCATCCTGTCCAGAAATTATGTAAACCAGCATTTTTTCACAGCTTTCCACATTGTGTCCTCAGATTCCACATACTTATTTTGATATCTCCACAGTTTCATGACAGAAATAAAGAGCATACACAAATTCAGCTCACTTTACTAGGACTTAAGATATTGTATGTTATCAAACAGCACCAGGATCAATTCATAGAAGAAAACTGATGGCCATTAAGTAAAAAAATCCATCACTTCTGTATCAGGAAGTCCCAGAGTCAGATGTCCCTCAAGACTGAAATATTATCCAGAAAATATTACAAAATTTACAAAGACAATGTATTTCTATCACTACAGGCTTCTCCTGTCCTCACAGGCTGTCCTGTCGGCTCCCCAAGGTCAGGTCAGAGACAGGATGCAAGCTTACAGTCTGATCTGGTTTGAACATCCTTCTGTTCATCACATTTGAAAGAAATGTATCATGTCAGAACACATGCCTGGCAGTCAGGTGGTCCTAAATTATAACCCTTCATTTACTGCTGAGCCCATATGTTGCCCACAAAAGACTTTGTCTCTGTTCCTCCAGCTGTGAAATACATAATGTCATATTGGAAATGAAATGATTGGTCACAGACTTCCAGGTTCTTGAGTGATGGGCTCCAAAACTTGTAAAGACAGACTTATAATTTCACAAAAATATTAAACCACTTCCTGAGGGAGTACCTTCAGCAATATCCACTGTGCATATTAGATGAGACAGGCCTACATTGGGAAAAAAAACGTGTGGGTATGGCATTAAAAGTGGTCATACCACATGTGCATAGGATGCAGCAGTAGATTTAAAGTTTTATGTGTGACTTTAATTATAAAATTTCCTGCTTTTCAAATTTTTGCCTTTGCAGCTCTAGTACTTTATAACATATTCCTACAAAAGCAGAAAATTAACACTATGAACCATGCTTTTAGAGACATGCAGAGGGATTTTAGAATCAGCACATGTAAATGCAGAGAGAACAACCATTTTTTTCAAGCGTGGTAGTGTAGGTCAGTGCATCACACTTGGGTCAACAATGTACTTTCATTTATCCTTTTCAGCCTCTTGTGTGACAGCTACAAATATATCTTGCATCCTGCAGATGCTTGATACTACCTCCTGAATAATGAAGAAAATGTAAAATTAAATTATGGCGTAAGCAAAACTTACACCAGGCTGCTTTCTCTGACAGTATAGACTTGAGCAGTAAACAAATATCTTTCTAGCAAAGTCACAAAGCTGGCCTTTAGGTTTAAAACTAAGCAAATGTTCTGTTAGGTCAGCCTGCTCTTTTCTTTAAACAGAGTCTTTCTAACTCACTTGTCTTCATTCCTATGTTTTAAAGGAAAGTTTTAAACCCTGCTTTCCAGTGCTACTCCTGTTGCACACCTCCTTTGTATCACTACTACTACTCCATTTGCTATCCTATCCAGAATGGTTGCGTTCTCTCTTTTTTTTCCCCCTCTCTTCACTTTGCTTTCTACAACTTTTGCCTTCTACAACAGTCTCCATTTGCACCTTTTATATCTCTAAAATGGGTAACAATTTCAAATAAAATTCTGGAAAGGACCGTTGGGTTTTGGAACCACTCTCCTACAGTCTCTCACAAACATTTCCTGTCATAGTCATAGAAATTAAGAACATTATCCAAGCTAAGCTCTTGGACTGTCTCAGTATGGAAAAACTGAAGGAAAAAAAGCTTTTTAGTGGAAAATTCCTCCTATCCTTTCTCTGTAAAACACTCATGGGTTTCCAAGTGATGCACTTGGAATAAGTTTCTAATGTTTAGTTGCTTAAACACAAACATTGTGATAGATCTGTATCTTTATCAAGGTGGGTCCAAAGAATATTTTCTTCAGTTGCAAATATCTGTGTAATGACATCACAGATTAAAATGGGTGGTTGTTAACATGCATTAATCCACTTCCAACTGGAAAAAAAGTTTTACTGTTGGGGGAGGGAGCCCTGATGCTTCTAGGTTTTCTAAAAACAAACCATGTCTCGTAACTTAGAAAAGGGATTAGTATGCCAAGCACTACTTTCCTCAAACCAACTGGTAGCTGTGACCATGCACATTATTTTGAAATGTCAGTACGCAAAAATGTTTTTGTATTGCTGGGAAAAGCATTAGTACTGGCAACAACAAAAGCGTATTTTGACAAACTGTTGAAATCGGAATCAAAGCTCTGGTAACATCTGGTGCTTCATGGCTGTCAACTAGTACTTGCTCAGGGCCTCCTACCAGCATGGAGAACCTTGTTTAAAAGTACAGGCCAAAATTTTTAAAATTGCTGCAATGTTTATAGAGTTTCTAGTAATGAGACCACCTAATAATGCTAGAAACTGTAATACATACTTTTCCAGTAGGAATAAACTAACTCTAGCACCAAGAATTGGTCTGAAGGGAACAGAGTCCTTAGGTTGCTATAATTGCAACACAGTGTAACTGGCAACACTTCTCTTTCCATCCCTGATCCCCTTTCCTTAGTTCTAATATATATTTATCCTTTCACCTGTAAATTAATCATTTTCAACGGCATATTGTTAGCACTTCATGATTTCTTCCTGGTGGGGCTTTTATTTAATGTAGAAATGCCCATTTTAATTTTTAAAAAGTGGGTTCAGAGATCCAGTATTGCAAGTTGTAAATGGTTTGCCAAACTGAACCATGAACTTATAATTTCCTTTACTGTTCTCAAGATGAAGGAGTTTTAACTGTATTTATTTTACTGTTAGAGTCCTAAAATTTACAGATCAAATGCATTTGAAAAAAAGAGATATGCCTTGAGAAATTTTGTGATTCCATTTATAGTGGTGATTTTCATTTATTGGATCCTTAGTTTAGTATTAATTTATGTTGTGATTTGACCCCAGCCAGCAGCTAAGCATTCACACAGCAGCTCATTCACTTTCCCGTAGTGAGGCAGGCAAGAGTATCAGAAAAGAAAAAGGGAGAAAATTTTGGGGTCAAGTTAAAGACAGTGAATGAAAAAGGAAAAAAATCCACCACAGTTGTTGGAATGACAATCAGTCACCTCTTCCCACAGGCAGCTTGGTGCCAGTCGGTCTCCAAGCAATGGCCACCATGACAGACAAACACACTCAGTTTCATTGCCAAGCACAATGTAATATGGAATGGGGTATCCCATTGGTCAGTTCAGATCAGCTGCCCTGGCTGTGTTGCCTCCTGACCTCTTGCCCACCCCCAGCCTCCTCACTGAGGAGCAGACTGAGCAAAGCAGAAAGCCTCACACTGTGCAGGCACTGTTCAGCGATAGCCAAAACTGTGGGTTGTGATCAGCACTCTTTTAGTCCCAAATCTGGAATGCAGCATCATAAAGGCTGCTACCAAGAAAGTTAACTCCATCCTAGCCAGACCCACTACATTTAGTCATTTAAATAAATAAGAAATATATTTGTTACTATTTCCTGATGGTACTTGGACATTTTCTCTTCTACATTGCTTTATTTCCTTTTAGAAGCTCTCTTTTTCTAAGACTAATTGGTAGCAGACTATTTTACTAATTTGATTAAGCAGTCAGAACAGTGTACCTGCAGTCCGATATGCAGCCTCAGCAATGGAAAGGAAATTTATATACAGCAATATAAATGTTATATTGCATATGCTTTGATCGTAAACCATTTCATGTCCATGCATTACTTGCAGATGTAAAACACATATCTTTAAGAAATTTGGAAAATCATAGAATAATTTAAAGAAACAAGACAGCAAAACAACTGGAGGTGGCTTTTTTTGGTAGCACAAGCACTCTTTAAATTATTTTATGGCTTTGCATTAATTGAGGAAGAAAAGATATACTGGAGCTCTCATGTAAAAATGCAGGTTTTCATAGCTTTGATGCTGTTCTTGTATGGTTGGTAGAAATAAAAGGAAAACCCAGAAGCAGAATAGCTAAAGAGCAAATGCTCAAAGTACAGCACCAGGAAAGCACAAAGCGCTTGAGGGTTTTTTAAGTAACTGAGTAGTCTGATTTTGAGTTAGTACAAGATTTTGCAGATATATTACTGAAGGCAAAGTTCCATCACAAAGATTGTCTCTATTACTAGCTGTGATCACTTGACTCTTTTTCATTTTTTCTTCTAAATTGTGACAATTTTCTTAGCAATAATAAAGAATTCAAGAGGACAAATAGCACTGAATTGTACAGAAGTTGAATCAGTTCATATACAATAAACTACCCTAACCGTTTGCCAGATGAAGCATTTGAATAGATTTTACTTCATTTGAGAAGGCCTTAGGGAGCTGAGAAAACAAGTTAAGGCACTTATTCTCTGGGAATTCAGGATATCTAGCCTAATTTGTTTGCTTCAGGGTTGGTGAAGTCATCTAAATCCATCCTTCATAATGCTTTCAACAGTGCTGTGGCAGTTGCCACTTGTCCTTGTCCTTCTTCTTGCATTTAAGGCAAACTTCCATCACATTCCATTAGCAGTGAATCATGGCATCATAGAATCATAGATGTGTAGAATGACCTGAGTTGGAAGGGATCCACAAGGATCGTTAAGGTCCAACTCCTGACCCAGCATAGGTCAGCCCCGAGAGTCACACCATGTGCCTGAAAGCGTTGTCCAGACACATTTTGAACAGGATTGTTGATGTGACCACTTTCCTGGGAAGCCTGTTCTAGTGCCTAACCACCCTTGGATGAAAAATCTTTTCCTGATGTCCAACCTTAACCTCCCACTAACTCAGCTTCAGGCCATTCCCTCAGGTCCTGTCATTGGTCACCACAGAGGAGAGAGAGATCAGTGCCAAGCCCCTCCACTCCCCTTGTGAGGAAGATGTAGACACCTATGAGGTCTCCCCTCAGTCTCCCAGAAGATCTCTTCATGAGAATGGGATATTGCCACTCAGCCCAAGAAGTTCATTCGCTTGGCTACAACAGTGAGGGTTGGCTGTGTTGAGTGTGACATAGTTACACACTTCTCCCAGGTTTTACTGGGAGGTGGTCATTCTGCATTCTGAATTATGTACTTATTTTTGCATGAGTCAATATTTTGGAAGCTATGCAGAGTGAGCAGAACAAATGCCCTGCACATGTCAAAGAGAATTAAGAAAGTGTCTCATGTTAAGTATTTTGATGAAATATTGGGCACATGTCTGCATTTTTCTTCTTGGTGGAAATCTTTTTTGTAAGTGAAAGAAGAAAATGGAAGGAAAGGATATGGACACTTTTCAGTGCATGAAAAAGTACCTCTGAATGATAAGCAATAAGAAAATAATGCCTTTTCATGCATAACTCCACAAATATTGTCTGGACTAATGGTGTCTAAAATTGCATTGAATACATTGTAACTTTTAATTCATTTTTAAATCACTGTTACTATAAAAACTTCTTGGACCTTGGCAATTATCCTAAAATGAACACTTTTTCTCTAATATTTTCCCAGAGAGATTTTGCTATCAAGCAACATGGAGATACTATAAATTTTCACATGTTCTCCCTGTTTTCAGTGGCATTTTGAGCTTTACATAACATAACAGTTTGAATCACAAGGCAAATATACGGAGGTAAAGAGGTATTTAGAACAGTCCCTGCCTTGTTAAAATATACAAAGAAATGGCCAGATTTTCAACACTACTCTGCAACTTTTAATAGTCTTTTTAGGATTTGCTGAGTGCTGGACATGTGAATTGAAAAGAGGAGTTCTAGAGGTGATGTGTTCATGTGGATGGAAGGGCTGGGCAAACTTTGGTGCTTGCTTAGCTACCAAGGCATGCATCCAGTACCTATATTAGCAGCCTGATTTTCATGAAAGACCAATATTCATGGCCTCTGTCAGGTCCATCTGGCAGCTTTCAGACAGTTTGTCATTTCTGTGCATCACAGCTGTGCCAGTGGGCCAGAGGGGTCCTTTTCTTTTTTGCATCTGTAAGTGGCATATGTTTATCCATTCAAGATTTTCCATTTTCCTTCCCTCTCCTCCAAATCAAGCAATCATTTTTAACTTGGGCTAATAGGATTTTATCTGGGATATAGAGCTTAATCAATGTACAGAATCTGTCTCTCACACTAGACAACAAAGGAGGTATCCACTTGTTCTTAATCCAAACTCCAGCCTGATAAATGAGCATTTTATAGTGTATTTTATTCTTCTCAATACAAAGTATCAGTGCAGTGTGATCATCATGTAACTGAAGAACAGGAGGAACAAAAGGAAATGGCTGTTGGAAAAATTTGTTTTAGAATAGACATTTTAAAGTGTGGCATGTTTTTACTATAAAAACTCTATATAAATTTCTCCTCATTAGACAATCATGGGTTAATCAGAATCTGCACTAATTTGTTCTTTAAAAATTGAAATAATAAAAAAGAAATATATTCTTTTCATGCTAGAAGCTGCTTCTGTAAATGGAGCTTCATCACATTAGTACATGCACACTATTGCTAAACTGTCTTGAAAACCGAAGAAGAGGACTCTGCATGCAAGCCTAATTATACCAAGAGCAGTGTCAATGACACCAGAGTAATCTTGAACAGAATGCTCACAAAAAAATGGAGGTGTTCTTCTGGGACCTTCGATGATATTAATAAGGGCTTCATCAAATCAAGAGATCTTATTAAAGAGATGTGCTGTATATATCTTAATGACAGACTATTTAAGAGCTTATCAGGATCCCAAATGAGAACAGTAATTGCCTTAGTGGGATGCTGATTCTTTCCAGACATAGGACACTAGCTGTTGGAAGTAATGTCTTTGTCTCTTAGTTTTTTTACTTTCTGTATTAAAATAAGAAATGCAATTACTGTTATTATAAAATAAAAATAATCAATCCCTTAAAGTTTAATCATTATAGTTCTCCATTAAAATATCTGACCTAAACTACTATTTACCTTTTTTATTAAGTCTGAGTTGAGTTTAAGTAGAATTTATTGGATGGGATATACTGCTAAATTGATAGGGACCAAGGCTGTTGCTTGTGTGCTGTTTAAATCTTCTTGATTCTCTTAGAAGGATGGTCTGCTGCACTCAAGAAAATTCCAGTTTTATCCCAGGAGTATACTTTTTTCCAATCATGTATAATGTATCTAGTGAAATTTAGATTATTTGAGGAAATGTCAACTAAATCTATGCTAGAGAAATACTATATGGATATTTGCAGAAAAGAATCTCCAAAGAAGAGGAAGATAATGTGTTTGAAGTCCAGTTCACTAGTGCAATATTTTCCTATGATTTATCATTTGTTGAAGTTATTACCATTTTCCCAACATTCAATGAGCTTTAAAAGAAAACCTGTACACTACCATGACTGTGTTTGAGACAAAGGAGGAAAATATTACAAATTCTGTTGTAACAGTAAACACACACTAACTCTGTTAAGTTCATGTTTATACAAAACACCTTCACATCTAACCTTTAATTCTAAAAATGTACTGATTTTCCTATTCTTCTTCATTATTTCTGAAGGCCTGAAAATGAGGGGAAAGGGCAGTAGTAGATGAGAACTTGCACTATTAAGCTGTGTTTTGCTCTAAACGACCTTCATCAGCTGGTGACAGATGAGAAGATCAAAAAAGTTTCCTTTACATTATGAAGTACCCTTCATAATGGTACAGTATCTGAGACGGTAAAAAAAAAAAAAAAAAAAAAAAAGGGGCTCCA
>VZTJ01000748.1:347283-485579 GCA_013397795.1 Orthonyx spaldingii
TGGTCTCAAAATACTTGTGCTAAAGGCTGTGTAGCTACTAATTCAAAAATGCATGAGGTGAAGATGCAGCATCATTTTAACTGACCTCAAAAATGCCCTCATTTAGTTTAAACCAAATATTAGAAGTCAAGCAATTCATGATTTTTTTCCCATGTCCATGAAGCTATTGACCTGTGACATGGTTTTTATTAGAACATCGCTTACATTTCATCCTCAAAATTTCATGTAGTCATTACTCATTAAAATGTGAAAGAAAAAATTATGATCAGAAGAGGGAAGAGCTGCCTGTGTGCACGTTTCTGATCTAGGTATTGACCAGATGAGGTGAACTGAGATCCTTTCCTCCTAATCCCGGTGCTGACAGCTTCTGTGAAGAGTCACTGAATTTCTAAGTGCATGAAACAAAGCACAATTCCCTTTTAAAAATATCTTTGGCAGACGAATGTTCAAAGCTGCAAAGAAAAGTGCCATTTGCTCAAGGTGGTATTACCTCTGCACTACTGTCCTTGTGGAGCACTCTTGGGATTGCTTCTCACTCTAAATTGTCACTCAATCCCAGGAAGTAAAAACTGAGATGATAAAACTGTGTGAGGTCCCCACCTTCTTCAGCTTCCTCCATTACATTGCTAGAGCTCTGTTTCCTCCTTCCCTCATCATTTTTCTCAGGATATTTTATGGATCATGTACTTTTTTATCAGCTTCTTACTTGATTACACCAGCTTTACTGTTTTGTAGTGTGATGTGATGGGGTTTTTTCATCTGCATTTATTTTGAAGTAATGCAGAAAATTGGTGTGAATGATTTTCCTTCACTCTCTTCTCAGTTAAGGCATGTGTATATTGACAATGATGGAAAAAATGGGTGTTGTCTGAGTTGTAGGGTTGGTTGTTTGGTTTGTCCATGTATTTGTTTTTCTGATGCAACAGTTGTGTGTGTATTGATGTTGTCACAGCTTTGCTCAAACCTTGTATAGTCAGTTGTGCAGGCAAGATGACAGAGGAGGTTTTTGCATTCAGGTAACCCATTGAGTTAAACACCTATTACTTACCTGCAGGCTAACTATATTTCAGGAGTGCTGACCTACTTAATCTAAAGACTGTTCTGGAAATTTTGTGCTCCCTTGTTTACTGCACACTCACTGACTGTCAGAATGGCTATTTACACCTATTTAACTGGTACTCATAACCTCAGCCTGTAAATCTCATGCACCTATTCACTATCATTACATCTCATATCTATTTACAATCTCTTGCTAAAATACAGAATTTTCCTATATACACAAGATTAGATCAGTCTCTTCCATGGCCAACAGACAGAAGTTATGTTCTGGAAGCTACTATTTTTTTTTGGCTTTGAACCATTCATTAAATGGGCAGAAGTAATTGGATGAATAGATAATTATCAGTAAAGTATCCCCAGCTTCTCTCCCTCATCTGACAACAGGAATAAAAGAGTCAATCACTCTGGCACTGAGAAGTGATTAATCAAGCCAAAAGAAGAGTCTACCACAAACAAGGCATCCCAAAAATCTAGCTGGAATATGTTACTAGTACTAGGACAGGTCTGTGTTCAGTGCTTGATCAGGCAGAATTCCACAAGTCCTAGCCAGAATTACTATTTCTCTGTCTTCCACAGATTGGGGTTTTTTGCATTATTTTTACCCATAGCTTTGCGGTAGGGGGATATTTTATTTGGTGAAGACCACTTTGATTCCACACGACTCGTATGGCATCAACAACCATCATTTTTCTCAACAAAATAGCTACCATTAAGAGATTTTGAAAGATAGAAAAGAAAACTTGGTTGTATTAACCTGTAAGGTGTTTGCTTCTTCATCTTTATTTTGACCCTCTTAAGAACCGCCAGGGCTTTCCTGAAGTACATTTTTGCTTATTTGCAGTGGAGGATACAATTACAGAGCAATTTAGTTCTTAGGCAGCAGAAAGATGTTGTGTAAGCAAAAGGCAACGACAGCTGAAGGTTTTTATGTAGTTCTGTAATTCACTAATTAAAAAAGATCATTCTAGCAAACAGAACTGCCTCTTGAGATAATGCTTAATGAACATTTCAGTGACTGGATACCTTTAAACTCCGGTCAAGATTGTTACAGCTCATAAGATTGCATTCAACAAGACTGAATGATATAGCACACAAATTAGTTTTAGCTTTCATCAAAGAATTTTGAACTGTTTAGCATATTTATATCTCTTGTATTTACATTTGCTGAAAAAAAGTGAATTTATAACCACTGTAAGCCCGTGCAGATCTCCTTAACAGTGTGTATTGGTTTTTACACAGCATCATTTTATCTCATTAATAATGGAGTCTTTTGATATAATGCCTCCATATAGACACTGTCTGTCATTCTTTAGTGAATCTGCTCTTTTGGAAGATATACCCCGGACTCCTTATAGTGTGACATGTACAAGGCTGATGACTGAATCTTAATAAAATCCGCTTTCTATGAGAGCAACCAGCAACTTTGGGAAGACTTCTTGCAGAAAACGCCTGGTAGGGTTTGATGAGGTTAAAAAAAACCTTCTTAGGAGCACTCATGAAGATGACTGAACTTTCTTGATGATTTTTGTAGATTCCTCCATCTCTTGGAGGGGAATTAAGAACAATATGCTGCCTAAATTAAAAACAGAACGATATAATGCCAGTGGCCATTAATGTGCCAAAGCAGCTGTTCTTCTCATCTTCTGGGATACAGTCTGCCACTCAGCAGCTAATTGCTGATATTGCACCACTACCAGAAAGAGCAGGGGATTTCTGTTTGTTCAGATTATAGAATTCCTATTTAGGACACAACGATCTTTAGCATTGAGGAGCTGAGGATTTTAATGTGTCATGGACTGGTGGTTGTTGCCACAGTGGAGCCTCACCACATGCTCTGTATTAACAACAGGCCCTGTAGGATGATGCATATAGCAAGCCTCCAGTGCAACAATTGTGGTGTGATTTGCACTTCATCAAGGGGGTTGCAAAAAAACAAAACAAGCTTATTAGGCATTGTCAGATCAGAAGAGACTGAAGATAGCTGTTATGGAAATAATATGATACTAATGTAGTTGTTCTTTCTTTTACTGTCAGGATAATTGGAATACTTTAAAGAAAAAGCAATCTCATGGGTATGAAACCAATGCTCCAATTTTAACACTCTATTATGCTTCATCTATTTATCTTTTTTTTTTTTCTTTTTTCAGAGCTCCTTATGTCTGTGCCTAGAAGGATTGATACAAACTTGGTACTCAGTCAGGAAAGTGGCACATTTGAGATAATTTCCTTTGTAATTAATTTTGTATTAATTTTCATCATAAAGGTTGCCTTACTTCTGCAGTTTTTAAATAATGGTTCTTCCCATTCATGGAAGAAGTGTAATAAAGTGTAATAATCCCCATATTTTGCAAACCTAGCAGTGAGTCTCACTAAAATACACAGGTTAGGATTCTCAGTGTTTTTCTCTCGACTGCATGAAATTTAATTTGCACAAATAACTTCAATGCAGGGAGTATCATTATATCTGATTCTCAGGTGTCTGGCTCCCAGGATGCCACTACCTATACAGAGAATATAGGAAAAGATACATGGAAAAGTACTCCTCATCAGCCAAAGTGCTAGATGTGTGAACTTCCTGAGATTCCTCTCTTTATGGGTAGTGCTTCAACATTGCATCAGGTTTGAGATTCCTCCTCCCTTCAGTTTAAATGGACCATTAATTTCAATCGGATACAAGCATCTCAGTATCATTTTTGGATATAGGCCTAAGTGGAAGAGTGGTTTTTTGTACTGCATGTTTTGCTAGATGTAAAGCAATGGCAGTACAAACATTAGTTGCCTCTGCGGTTTGGCTTTGATGGTAATATGGAACTAACATTTGGGTTTGAAGACCCCATTTGTTCTGGCAGGGCTTTTTTGTTTTTCTTTCCTGTCATATAACATTAAATCACACTTAGCTTATTCTGCTTTTCTCTTTTCCTTATCCATGTATTCTCTACATGAATATTTAATTTAAAAATGCCAATCTCAGGCTTAAAAAAAACAAGGTTAGGGTAAAACTTCACATTTTCTTCAGTTTCACAAAGGCTTTTAATTCATAATTGTTTTACCATGAATAATTTCAACAGAGATGGAGATTAAATAGAAAAATTATTAATTAAAATGGTATCAAGTATAAATGTATAATGTGCCTTTATAAAATAAAAAGGATGAAATAGTAATGAAATACAATAATTGGAAATTATTCTTGTGTCTGCCATATGAAATTAGTCCATTTTAATAAAGCCAGGATGGAAACAGCAGGAAACTATGTGAAGCAGTGAGCAGCACTAGGAACTTCTACAAAAGTGTTTGCACTGTTGGTGCTGCTGTTTGTTTCTGACCTTGCAGATTGCATGTTATCTGGGGCAGTGATTTCTTTATTGGGTGGTGTATTCTGCTTTTCACCCAAAGATGGAGCTGACATTTAAATTGGAGGCTGAAATGAAAAGGGACAGGAACTACCCTTATGACTGCACTTTAGGAGCTTGCAGAGACGGATTTTCTGCCCTTATTTTCGGACTGACACTTGACACATGGGCAAAACATGTTGAAATCCAGTGTGCATGACTTTGTATGTCTTTACCTCTTGCTTTATACAGCTGACCACTCATAGATCAGTGGGCATTCAGATCTGGTTTTCGCATGACAGGGTGAGTGATAAAAAAGCCTGGATGAAATAAGAAACTTTGCTTGCATTTTCTGTCTGGGCTCAGGTACTGTGTTCCCTGTGCTGCTTCAGAGCATCTCTCCCAGAGCCTCCACAAGCCAGAGTTTTTCCAGGACTGAGGTTTGTAGACAATGAAGCACAGATTTTCCACTCTTGCCAGAAGCCTCCTTTGTTTTTCCTTCTGTGAATAATTTCTAATTCCCTGCTTTGTTGCTTTATCGTGCTGTCCCAAAAAGAAAGTTTGGGTTTTTACCTTTTGTTCCCTTGTATAGAAAAGGAGAAGGGGGGGGGGGGGGAATTGCTCTTCTACCTTTAACTGGCCTCCTGAGCATGTCTTCTGTGTAAGACAGGGAGATCATTAAGGTTAATGACTCATCATTGTGCCTAATCTGGTGAATGATACAGAACTTTTCAGAAAATGACAAAATTCCACATTCATAAATTGAAATAAGAAGCCACAGACTTTTTACAATGATATTAAACAATTGACTAGATCTCATAACTTGTACATTGGCAAAATCCCAATTCAGCAAAGCAAAGAAATTGGAAAGCATTTATCCAAGATAAAAAAATGCAAGTGCTTTCTGCACTTCAGTTCTCCAGGGTATTTTGGGTCGCTGACTGTTTCCAGTGTTTCCTGCTGCCTTTTCTAGATGTTGCATCTGTAAAATACCACAAAATATATTTTGGGTGCTGAGAATAAAGCAGTGTAGTTAACAGAGTATGGCTGGATTTATTCCCTTTTGTGGCACGGTGCTGAATATAATTATGTACAGTGAACTTGAACTCAGCATATATAAATTAGGAGACTGAAAATTATCTTTGAGATTCAGTTTAAACTTACAGGCTCTTGAGGGACTATACTGAGAAGCACTTGTCAGTCTCACAACATCTGCAGCAAGGATGCCTGAGCAGAAGGGCAAATTACCACATCTTCTGAGAGTGTTAATCTATCTGAGTAGCTGAAGAACTATAGTGTTAAGAAATGCCTAATAAAACTCAAACTAAATTTGTGTAATCCATTAATCTTCAGAACCTGACTTACTTAGGTCAGGATGAGCCCTCAATGTGCTGAATAAAAGTTTAGTGCCTTTGACTTGAAATTATGTGCCAGTGACCCAAGTCAAACAAATGAAAGAAGGCCTTAGTGAGCAATGTCTAAAGATAAGTCGTTTGGATTCTGCTTAGAATTTGGCGGCTTTCAAAATTCAGAGCCTTTGCTGTTTGGACCAAAATAAAAGTACTGCCATTTGAGCTTAGAAAAAATCTCATGAGAACTGCAGGCTCTGCAAGACAGTCTGATTGATTGCTTGCATTCATCAGAGGCATGGTGTGTGGGGTCCTTGCCCTGGCTTCTGCTCCTGGGAAATAAGCCAGGAGACGGGATTGGGCTAACACCTCTCACCAGGAGCTGTCAGAGAGGCAGTTCCTAGTGGGTCTGTCCTGGTCCATGTGTGGGTCAGCCCCACTTGACGCTACCATTCACTGGGATTGCCATGCAGAGCGCAGGACACACGGACAAACTGGAGCAAAGGGACACTAAGATGGTTAAGTGTCTGGAGCATATCATATGAGGAGAGGCTGAGAGAACTGAGACTGTTTAACCCGTAGAAGACAAAGCTCAGGGGAGAACTCAGCAATGTATATAAATCCCTAAAATGGGGGAAGTAAAGAAATTGGAGCCAGGCTCTTCCCTCTGGTGCCCAGTCATTTAATAAGAAGAAGATAATTTATTATGACAATGGTAAAACACCGATACAGCTTGTCCAGAGAAGCAGTCTCTATCCATGGAGATATATTCAAAACCTAGCAGGGTAGGGTGCTGGTCAGCCTGCTGCAGCTGACCCTGCTCTGAGCCAGGTGTTGGACAAGGGGATGTCCAGAGGTGCCTGCCCACCTGAGCAATCCTCTGGGATCCACCTGAGCGATTCCACTGGGAAGCACACGTGACTTCAAACACAGGACCTCTGCAGGAGGGTGACCAGCCTCCCCCTCCGTGGCGTTACGGACAGGCTTCAGTTAGAGGGCAGAATGAACATTAGCAGTGAGGAAAGAAAGGTGTTGGGTGCAGAGGCACAAATCTCCCAGGTTCTGCAAGTGCAGCAGTTAGAGCTAAAAAGCATGACTTGTGGACAGAGTTCAAGAAAGCACCAATCTTCTGTTTCCTAGAGAAAGGATGTTGCTCTTCACAGAACCAATCTGTAAATATTTTATGCAAGGAAGAAAGCAGTGAGTTCCTTCTCTCTACTTCAAATCTCTGCCCCAGAAGAAAAACACTGCGTGTGTAGGTGTTCTGCACATACATACATTTTTCAAGTTGTAAAAAGTAAACACATTTTTGTTAAAGCAAGAAGGTAATGGTGAAATCTTTAAGAAATTACGTCTTAGAGAGATAAATGGCACAGCAGGATCCAGCAAAATACTAAAAGGATAATTCAGCAGTAAACATTCTGGGTCATGAGAGTTATTTAATTTTTAAATTGCTATCACAACTCTTTTGAACGAAAAAAGTTTTCAGATTTTCAAGCATGTTAAATAAATCTTTCCTGTGTCTCAGTTATATGTGCTAGTAGTGATTGGGAGATTTTTCAAAGGTTTCTTATAGATCTACCTGTTCCCTGATAGAAATCTCAGTGATGCGATGCTGAAACCCTGGCCCCACAAGCTGTCAAATCTCTACCCGGAGCTATCTGTGTGTCAAAGGCATTGTGCTGAGGTAAGGTTTGCAGAACAGGGCCTCCTGAGACCTGTGAAAAGTGATTCTTTCAAAATGATCTACAGAAAACTTCTTGACAGGTATGGGGAATGCAGGTTGTGATCAGTTCACACATTTTCTCTGCCACTCTTTTGTCCACAGGTGGAGGACTCCTTACACTCTGTGCCTTCTCCAGCATGCAGTCCCTTCCACAGGAGACCATCCTCCACAAACCACTCCATCTCATTCACTTGCCTCCAAAATGAGCCTTCTTTCTTCCCCTGTCCTGCATCTGCCTTCTTCATGATATATCCTTTGCTTCTTGCTGCAAAGGAACTGCTGCCCCCCTGCTCTTTGTACCTCAGAGCAGAAGCACACATAACAGCACATTAAAAAGTAGCATTAATAGATATGTGGCAGTGTCATGAAATAATCTGAGCATCATTTGCCTACAAATTGTGAGTAAAATCCTAAAACTACTGAATGAAAGGAACTTTTGCTGGTGACTTCAGCTAAGCCAAGACTGTATATCAGGTGCTCCCAATATCCGTTGGTTAGATTCATTACTTGCAGAGAGCCACAACCATTTAAATCCATTTTTTAAAAAAAATGAGGGATTGACTATTTTGCCAAAGAAGAATATGAAATGCATAGCTATGCCATAATAGAAAATGTTGATGGAATTGCTAGACTTTTAATTTCTCAACACGGTTTTTAGACCATTTTGGGGTTTTGTGTGTTAGTTTTGGAAGAAAATGTTCTAATAGTCTGGCTTCTAGCACTCTAATTTCTTTATGCATTTTATTATCCAGGTCTACATACATAATGCTATTAGGCAATAGGTCTCAAAGTGCAATAAAACAACACCTCTTTTACACAAGATGTTTTTGCATAGAAGAATACAACATTGCAAAAGGAAAGTAAAAAGATACATGCTTTTCATACAGTATGTCAAAGCATTTTAGTTTTCTTATAATTAATCATATTTCACTTTGGTCTGTGGGTTCTGATTATCATTACTGAATACAGAAATCTTGGAGGTTTATGATTAATGTTGACTATTAAAAACAAAAACAGTCTTGCCCAGAAATAACCCAAACTTGACAAGCAATGATTTCTCCCCTGTACTCCCCAGATGAAGGGGAAGTATACTTTTAAGAGTGTACTGTAATCTAGTTTTAGTATAAATAATAATAACACATACACAGCTAATTACTGTTCTCAGTCTTCTTTTTAAGAGCTGCTTTTCCCCAGTGCAATATATTGTGCTCAACTGTCATTTGGTTTTGAAGGTCTTTTCCCTATCAGTTTGTGTACCAGTTGGAGAAGTTGAACCACCTCTGTAGTCAGAAATGATGTTTCATGTACTGCTTTTCTACTTACAAGAAGTAGACCATTGCAGTCATTTGGCATTTGAATTTGGACAAATTATGCTAAATAAAAAATATAGCAATTAATCAGAGACTTCCTTAGGAAGCAAAAATTGAGGATAATCAATCTTCAAACATTCTTCCATACCTTGCAGTTTTCCAGTTTTGTTTAGCAAATGCACTGCAAACCCCTGTTGTGCCTAGAAAATCTGTATTTCCAAAGCTATCTAGCAGGAATCAGGCAAAATCTCAAAGATACGTATTTATTTATGCATAATTCAACACCTGTTGAGGCTTCTGAACAGAGAGCCAGGAGTCTTTTTTAAATGTGAGTCACCTCTACAGAGAAATGTGTTTCTAGGCTGTATTCCTAAATTCAGTAGGTTCCTACAAACTTGCTAAAATTCACTCCATAAATTTAGTTGCAATAAACTTGGGACCTCCTTAAATTACATTTGCAAATCCCAACTAGTCTCTGAGTTTCAGAAGGTCACCTTAAAATTCAAAAAACTTGGATACTGACCCGACTAGAGAGATACTTTTATTAAACTTTGGACTAGCTTTCTTAAATGAGATTGAAACATCCAAAATTTCCATAGCTGGCACTTCTGTTCTGCATTGTAGTTGTTACTTGGAAATTAGGTAAACTGAAGCAACAGATTTAAGAAAAATCCTTCACTATGATGTAAAAATTCGTCCAAAAAGCGACTTATGAGACAGAAACTTACAGAAGTGTCTCTGGTGAGAGGACTGGAGGAAATGGCTTGAAGCTGAGACGGGACATTCAGACTAGATGTTAGAAAAAAAATTTCACTGTTATGGTGGTCAGGCATAGGAATAGATTGCCCAGGGAGGTGGTGGAGTCAACATCCCTGGAGGTGTCTGGGTCTTGCTCTGGGTGATACTACTTAGTGGTTTAGAGGTTACAGAGGTAGTGCTAATGGTTGGACTTGATCATCTTAAAGGTCTCTCCCAACCTTGGTGATTCTATAAAATATGTATGAAATAACTAATATTCAGTTACTCAAATATGGTTCATGCTTTACATTTTCTAGTTTGCATACTACCCTTTTTCAAACCAGATTTACATTCTAGCATTGCATCAGATTCCAGAAGTAAATTCAGATTATTAATGCAGTATTTAACAACCTTATCATTCTTTCCTTTAATTAAAGTACCAAGATAATAATGATTCCCTTTTCAGGCAGCTGTGACCTCAGGTTTTGTTAGCACTGCGTGATTTTACTGAAATTGGATTGAATCTTTGATAGTAAATAATGACCTTCAGTCAAGAACTTTCCAAAGTATTTGCTAATGAGGATCTACAACTTCTTCCTCATGTTAATTGTCCAATTTAATGTCTTTATTTTCCATGCTCCACAGTTCTCTTTCTTAACTTGTGAGGTATTGAGCTTTTTTTATATAAAATATTTTGGGTTGGTTTCTACCACTAACTTTTGCTTTGATATCCATGAGAGGTAGTTTATGAAAAAATATTTCAAATAAAAGACACAAGGCAGCAGCACTTCTATTTTTTTTTCCTTGCAAAACAATATATCCAAAAGCTATATTGACTGTTTGTTGCTTCATGCCATGCAGTTTAATGTTATAATTCACAGTTACCCGTCTAACTGAGATTGGGAACCCATTGAATACATATTTATACTTTTGTTTAATACATGAGATGTCATTGCCACTAAAGATATTAGTATTTGGCAATGCACAAAGTCATGATTATTCATATTTTTAATGATTTGTTCATCTCAGTATTTCAATTATATGGACAGTGTTTCTCTTATGCAAGTAAATAGTATAAAACATTCTAAAAATACTTCACATTTTCTAAAATACTTCCAATTTTACATTAAAATAAATGTTAGGGGTTTGTATACCATGGATAATGTAATAAGGAATATAAGAAGCTCTGACAAAGGGGAGGGCAAAGGAGCAGAACTCAAAATAACCAGGTAGGTCAGGGAGCTAAACCTGGGTGTACCAGAGCGTGTCAGTTTTCTGTAATGTCCAAGACATTAGCTGTCTTTACCTCTGGTGTTAGAGATAAAAAAAAAGAAGTTGCCCTTGACCTAAGAAATCGCTTTAATGAATTTGCTCAAACTGATTCGTCCCAGGAATTATTTTGGGGGGAACCACACTTTCTGATGAAGTAAAACAGTAAAAAAACCCGGGTACTCCATATGGGGTATAAAAGAGTAGAGGAGGAAAATCACCTTCCTTAACCTGGTAGCCACACCTTCTATGCAACAGCTTTTCTGGGCTGCAAGTGCATATTGCTGGTTCATGTCAAATTTTTCACCTACCAGTATGCTCAAGTCCTTCTCCAGAGGGCTACTTCTTGCACTTTAGTTTGACCAGGAGATCCTTACTCAGCCCTGCTGATCTCCTGCCTTCCTTTTCTGATTTCCTCTATGTGGGAATTGAGAGCTCTAAGAAAAATGTCTTTAAGGAGCTGACAGCTCTGTTCATCTCCTTTATTCTGCGGGCAAGTTCCCAGGAGGGTCCATTCGCCAACTCCTTTAAGAACTTGCAGCTCAGTCTCCTAAATGTCAAGATTCTGACTCTACTCTTCACCTAGCCTACATTCCTCAAGACTGGGATTCCTCAAGCCCAGGCTGCCACCTATCTTGACATCTCTAATTAGTTCAAACATGTTGGTAAGCTGGAGAGGAGTTGCCTCTCCAGCAAAGACTTTATGGGGCAAAGATGATACAACCAATGGACTGAGCATTGAACCTGAACAGGCATATTAAGACATCTGGGAATACTTCCCTGCTTGTATTTTCTGCATCTGCCCTGGGCTAGATTACAATGCACATCAGAGAAGCCTGGTTCAGAGCTCTATCACTGCACCCTCCACCACGGGGAGAAGATGGGACCTGTTTCATTTACCTGGCATAGAAAAGTGGCACATAGAATGTATGTTGGATGTTCTCTGCTGAGTCAACCTCCTGTATTGTTTTATAATCTAAATTTCTCTTCATCTTTCCTTCAACCTTTTCTCATAGGATTCATTTACTTTTTTAACACTTCGCACCCTCTCTGTATCTGACATCCACTTGTATATACTCTCATCATTCAGTAACGTTTGTAAAAGAAGTTAATAGCATCAATATTCCTTTTAAAATACTACATATAGTTGTTGGATTGCATGTTTTGTCTCTTCGTACCTTCACCAACATTTTCTTTATCAAATCTCTTTAGAGAAGGTAGCCAAGAAGCCCTTATTGACAGTTTTTTCCTAATTTTTCTTTGCACAGTGTAGTGTTGAAGTCCACTGGCATTCAAATTACTGCCATGATAACACTATTAAAAATCAAAGGATTTTAAATTATTTCTTGGAATTCAATTATTTTTCATTTCTTGGATTGTTCACAGTCTTCAAATATTTACTTCTGTTTCCATTCAGCTGTGAGTTTGTTTTCTCTTATTCAGTTTCCAAATCAAATTATGTTTGTGTAAGGACTGGATGGCCAGAAGCCCAATACTTGAAGAGGCTCAAAACTGACAGGACCAGTTCACAGTCCTGTGCTACTGAACATAAATAGAAGAGGCCTGCTGCCTTAGGAAAAAAAAAAAAAAAGATTAATTAAGGAATATTTGAGGATATGGCCCAAGAGAATCAATCTTCAAATAAAAGAAGTATTAGAATGTGGACCTGGTATGTCAGCCTGTACATTAAGATCTGTGTAAGACAAGAGGTAGCAGGCATGGAAAAATGGATAGTTTTATCACATAAGAAATAAGAGGGCTCTCATGTTTCACTGACCATTCACATTTTACTTGTATCTCAAAAAATCAACTGAAAATCAGGATATAGTGTCTCTAACTCGCACATTTAGACAAATGTGTCAGAAATCTGATCTAAATGAAGTTTTTCCTTCAACTTGCAAACAAATTAAAAACTCTGCACTAAATTAATAATAATAATGACAACTTGAAACACTTTAAAAGAACGTAAAACTAGAATCTTCATCTGAAAGTTCCCGTCATGAGTAGTCACATGGAGAGGACAAGAAGCAGTGAGTACAAGTTGCACTGGAAGAGGTTTTATCTTGGTATAAGAATGAAATTTTTATGTTGAGAACAGTCAATCATTGAAACAACCTCACCAGGAAGGTTTTCAAGACATTTTTAGTAATAGAGCTAGATAATCTCATCTATTCTCCCTTTCCTATGAAAGGTTGGGCCAGAGGATCTTTCAGCCTGGGCTGTCCTGTGGTTCTGTCATTCTATGATTTGATTCTTACTTTCTACTTCATTATTTTCCTTACATTAATTAAACTTTAAAAAACCCACGAACTTTGGCTTACCTTAGTGATGTCTTATTCCGTTGAGGGCTCCTCCTGGGATATTGTCAGATCAGAGTCAGTCCTCAGCAGTATCTGGATGGAATATTCATTGATCAATTTCACGTAAATTCAGGAGACAGGTAGCGGTGGGAAAAAAAGAGAGACAGAGACTGAGGGTGTGGAACACAGCACAAGGCACGCTGGTGTGTACAGAAGTGCCAGAAAATAACAGATAGACACGCTGACGTCATTAGTTCTGCGACTCATGAAACAACTGTTGATAGCTGATATTTCATAGTAATGTATTGCTGTTGAGTTAAAGAGCTACACAAAAATATCCTTGTTTATTTCAAATTATATACAGAATTAATGAGCTGCAAATTGTAAAACAATCCAGCTTCAATAAATATCACTATGAGCAGCACTAGGTTTACCTACACAAATGTTCAAAGGAAAATTACTCTGTGACTACAACAAGATTTAGAGCAGTTATGCTCCCTAAAATATAAGTACTTAAGGAGAAGCTTACCATGTGTTTAGAATTATCTGTAGTTGCATTTGAGATCTGTGATAACAGTGCATATATTTTCTGGATTGCAGCATTTTAGAGGTTTTCCATTTTACTTTTATAGTGTTAGTGTAAAATTCACCTCTAGCAATTTATAGTAAGGCTCTAAAAATTCAAATAATAAAGAGCGTGTTTCTATGACTGTGAGTAATAATTTAACTATACATGAAAATATTCATGACAGCAAAGCCAAAAATAGCTATTGCTGATGAGTTTAGTAAACATTATTTGTGTTTCAATGCAATGCTAAATTTCAACTGGTGAATGCTGTTCTAGGATTGTCATTGATGTTATTTTAAATAATTGAGAATTCATGGCAACATGTCTACTCATACACAACATGGGACTTTATTTTATTCTCTGAAATCAACAGAGAAATATAAGGCACGGGTAATCTGCAGTTTCTAACTGTGTTCTCCAAACAACCTGGGCCTCTTCATAGCCTGGTATGATTCTCCTTCTCTTTTCTCTGCACAGAGGTGGAGGTCAGCAAACATTTCCACATGAATGAAATTACTTGCAAGTGCTTCTACTCCACAGAAAGACAGCTATTGCTAGGAAGAAAAATCATCTATCTATCCAGAATTAGCAAGGCAATGGACAATTTACATCAGTGCTCCCCAACTCAGTCCACAAGCCATCCATCTCATAAAGCTTAGAGGCAAGCAAGCAGGCAGTTCCTTGAGCAGGCTCCATCAGCGTTTGCCACACTCAGTGGGCTGTTCACTGCAGCACCACCTGAACCGTGGAGCCAGAGAAGCCTCTCAGTGAGAGAACGCAACTCAGGAAAGTAAACTGTGATGTACAAAGATCATTTTCTTTGCAAAAAAAGAGGTATAAATTTACTTTTTAATTTTTTTTTTTCAAGTAACATCAGTGTCAGTCTACATTGTAGATATGTACATGTAAATTCCACCTAAGGCATCCAAGAGTGAGCCTGAATTGTACAGACTAAGAATATAAGGAAAGATATCTTCAATGTGAGATCTGACATGTTTACCAGCCTGGCTTCCATACTGTCTGCTTCAGGTCTAATCAGTTTGAAACCATTCAAGAAAGTTTCTGATAATTTAAAAAGAGGAATATGCAATATTTGGGAATTGCAGAACCACAGATTCTAGATTTTCTATTTTTTCACTTACAAAAATTACCACTTTTATTTGTATTGTTAAGAGCATGATTTTTAAATAATGTATTCTTTTCTGCCATTGATTCATATGCTACTAGACTGAAAATCTAGTAGCACTCCATCTTCTGACTGAAAAGAAAGGATATTTCTGATAAAGCATGAAGTCTCTCTCAAATATTCCGTTTTCTTCTGTTTATACTTACTTGTTGGAGATTATGAGTTTACCGTGTGTTCCTGAAATTCCCCTGAAGAACCCATTGATCAGGTCACGATAATTGAATGGATTATGTCACTATTATATTCTATATCTTTTAGTGTATTGTTACTGAGCAAAGAGACATGCAGATTAGATATGTATTTATAGGCACACCTTTATGTTCAGGGGAAAATACTTTTAATTCTTGTGAAGGCAGACAGGGGTTCTTTATTCTGTAGTTAAATAACTTTATACAAACTAAAGGTCAATTATTTTCTCATTACTACGGAATAAGGTTATAAAAACATCACTGTTCAACTGTGGAACAGTCTGTCTTCTATGCTTTTTACGATCCCTGAAATTAAGTTCAACATCTAGCTGGGAATTTTCCCCTGGAGTATATTATTACAAAGGACAGTATTCTGCCAAACTGTTATTTAAATTCTCTGTTTCAACTTTATTGTGTGATACCAAACAAATTCAGAAATCTTTAGCATCCAGTTTAAACCTTCATAATTGTTCTCTATGAGTTTGAGCATTCCTGTAGTTCTCTCCACAGGAATTCTTCAGACATCCCAAGGGCCAGATTAACACATGTATTGATAGAAGTCTTCACCTGCCATAGTGTTTAATGCCTCATCAAAATCAGAGTGTGTAGTGGGATATTTAGGAGACTATAAAACTTTATGCCCATAGGATAAAACACTCACTTTATCTTTGACTACACCTATTATGATCCTTCTTCATCTCAACTATTTAATTCCTTCCTGTGAGCAATGTTTTTGTGATGTTTTTCTTCTAACCATGCTAGGTACAAAATCTAGATTTGCAAAATGTTTTAATTGCACTTCAATTCTAACATTACTGTTTTTCCTTTTGTTTATTTTTATTTTCCCCCTTACTTTATTATTCATTTCAGAGACTCTCACACATAAGAAATTATACTGGTACCTAAAAGGCTGGATGACTTCAATGAAGTGATTTTCATTAGAGTCTTTGTGCCTTCCAGCCCCTACAATAAATGAAAAGTACAGAGAGGTATGTTCATTTTCTGATGAACAAGTACTTTTTCATATAAACAAAATCACAGAGTGCTGAAAAAAAGTAAGCTTCATTCTCAATCCTTGGTGAATCAAAGTAGATATAACTGTTTAACTGTTCTGAAAACAAGGTCCTGGTCTTGTCACGTTAAATTCCTGCAGCTTTAGTGGATTAAGATCTCTGTTAAGGCAGATATTTATGTCAGCATAGTTGTATTGGTGTGTGTAACTACTGCATGCATCAGGGTCCTGAGCTGGCTATGGATATGGATAAATAAATATGACTTCCAAAACCAGGTCCAAAGTGACCTATTCCCCAAATTAAGTGTTAAAAATTGGAAGGACCTCCCAGGACCCCTACCTTAACACCTTCTGTAAAGTTCCTGCTATTGTTTTCCAGGATCTAAATTGTAGACTTTATTTGTTCGTCACCTTTTGTGCCCTCCTGCACTCTTCTTTCCTGAAGAATATGAAAGTCCAGATATATATCCACATTCCTCATTGTCTGAAATTAAGAGAAGGTTTTCTCTTGGCTTTACTGCGAGTTGGCCTTTGCTTTGAGGTATCCATATTTAGGAAAATCATTGAAACATGATTCTGTTTTTCTGCATTGATGATCCCCTTTTTCACCAGTGTAGTATTAGTTCACATTATTTTCCCTCCTGTTTCTGTCCTATTAAACTCTCTTCATCTCAACCTGAAGATTTTACTATTCTCTCCCCTGTCCTACTTGGGTGGCAGAAGTGAGTGAATGGCTGTGTGGTGTTTAACTACCCACCTGGCTAAACCATGACACACAAACATCTTTTTTTTAAGGAAAAAAAATGTTCTTATAACTTGAGAATGACATTGATAATGAAGGGAAAAAAAAAATCCTGAAAGAAAATGTGACTGCATTAACATAAAAATCTGTGGAAGGAATGCTGCAAACTGTAGCTAGACAATACTCTCAAGTGCAGGCTAAAGCATTTTGACAGTCACAGCAGGTAAGAAGTCTAGTGCAAAAGTTGCTTTTATGGTTCCTCCTAGTTCTCCTTTGAGAAGTCATTATGTAAGACCTGCTTCATACTCTTCTTCTACTCCTTTTTCAGCTGAAATGTCGTGCTGACATCTTTTCTGTTTATACTTTCTTTTAATTTATTTATACTTAGATGAGCAGCTCTTCTGGTTTTCTTGAATTTGTTTTCACAGGCACATGGGTATCTGGACAGAATGCAAGGGACAAGGTTTAATTGGATCACGACATTGCTGTTTAATTAATTTGCAGTCTGTCAGGCAATGCATTTTCCAGTGCACTTCCTTTCTGACTGGCTTCCAGCTGGTGGAGCTCATCTGTCTGCTTACAGCCCACTGCCCTGTGTCCTTTCACAGCTAGCCTGGTCTGAAGCCACCTTACCTTATTTCCAATTTTAAGGTTAACAGACTGAGGAAAGAAGATTATATCAGACAATGAGAACTCATCTCCTTTCTTGCCTTCTCTAGGGGATGCATTATTCCAAATCCACTGCTGTCAGCTAACAAAGTGTCTCGTATTGAAGGCCTCTCAGACATGGGTGATGACCTTGAGTTCCCCTATGGCTCATTATAGCTTGTGGCTTCTGCTGTCTCCTACTGTATAGATTTATAGATTTATAATAGGGTGTTTGGAAGGGTTGTGATATTGTGGTTTGGAAGGTAAATGGAGTTGATGTTATATTACAGTGTTATCTTAATCAGGGCTGGGGCAGCACAGGACAACAGGAAAGGATTCAGTGGCCCAAGAAATGCCTTTCCAGCTGAACACACCTCTATCAGATAAATGCCCATCATGAGCAATAACACAGCCAGGACAACAGGGATCTCGATTTAAGTTACCACAGTTTAGCTGCTCTTCTGAGCTTCTTACAGAGTGATGTAATGGAAAAATCTATTCTTTATTATCAGGAAAATCTGTTGCAACCAATAAAAAGTACTGTGACCAGAAATGTCCCTTAAGATAATAAATGCTTCATTTTACAAAATAATGAGACACTCATTAGAGTTTATTTTCTGCTTTAACATCCTCATGCTTTTTTAAGCACAATTTATAAAACGTAGAGGTTTTCACAGGGAAGGTCCTGTCACTCAACATCAAAGATGCCTTAATTCAGTCACATGTCTCTGTGTGTCAGCTCAGAGCTTCTGGTCTCCCACAGATTAATCACAAGAACACAGAATCATAAAATAATATCCATACATAAATTGGTACAAATAGTAGTTACAATAGTTGAACTGTTTTCTACTGTTTGATAATTATGCTCAAAAAATAGAGCTTTGGACTTAATGATTAGTGAGTATTGAAGATCACTCCTAGTTTTCACCTTCGGAAAGCAGAAATTATTCACTTAGTCAGATACAAAACTATGATATCTCAGAAATCCCCTGGCTGATATGTTCCTAGCAAAAGCTGCTTTATTCCAGATGTTACAGAACATATGTGTATATGCACAGTGCAGCAGAGAAGATTTGTACAATATGCCACAAATTACCAGTGAAGACTTAAAATGTTATTGTAGGATATCCTTTGACCTTTCTGATTTCATCATTAAATTGTTTTAAGTGTCTTCTTAGAAGGTTTTTTTTATACATAGTCAACCCAGATAATTTATTTTGGGTTTATGCATGTACCTCAATATATGACAAAGAGCCTATTTTTTTTTTAAATTTATAAATGCTACTAGAAATGTCAAGACTCAACTGTATTGTTACAGGCTTCGCTCACATGTTAGGGCTCTGTTTATTGTCTCTGTGTTCATGGCAGCACCTACATTAATGGTTTTGGACCTGGTGATTGGCACAAGAATTCTGGGGATATTTTATTATCTACAAGCCCACATAGGTGTAACTCTGCAGTCCTAACACTTTTGGCTAGGCTTCCGTCGCATTCACAGTCTGTGTTTAGTTCAACTCTGCAGGCACCTATATATTAAGGAAACTTCTCAATCTTTCCATTCACGGGGCTCCCTGGCAGTCACAATCCCAAGTCCAGACCTTCACTGCTGGGACCAAAGCCCCTTCCCAGCAGGAGGCTCCAGTGACTCGATGGGAGCCCTGCTTGGCTCCCCGCTCACCCCACTCACACAGTCACACCAGATTTCTCACAGCAGAGTCTCAGATGTCGGATGTTTCATTCCGCAAAGCCATTTTTTCCCAGCACAGTACCACAGAAACAGCCCAAGCTGGTGCCTCCAAGGAGGCACCTCGAACAAAGCACCCTCTGGGCTTTTTTTCTCTCCCTGTCCAAGCATGCAAGACTCTCGTTCATCTTCACAAGTGGCTCCTGCTGTCTCTTTCAGTGTCCATTTACCTGGCTGACACCACCTTCATGCCTTTCATTATCGCAAAGGTTGGCAGCTCCCTGCTTCTTGTCTCAGGCTCCCACACAGAATTCAACCTTCATCTCAATCTGCATCTCAATGTGCAGCTTACGAGCCCAGCTACCTGCACCAGATGTATTCCTCAACATATAACCCCTTTCCTCTAGGGATCAACAAGCAATTAAAATAATGCCTGAAAGCTGCATCTTCAAACAAGACAGTAAGTGGTTCTGAAAGGGAATTTTTCATACACCAATTTTTCATACCCTGTCCCACACCCACAGCCATAATAGATGTATTTCTAATGTGGAAAAGCCCAGTTTCCTCCAGCATCTTCTCATTTTCTCTGTCCTTCCCAATCAACTCCCAATAACAGCAACTACCTTGTTCCCAAGTCACTGTAGGCTGTTTAGTTTTAACATCTCCTAGTTGCTCCTAAGAGTGAACCAAATGAAAATAGTTTTCTAAACTAACAGCAAAATCTTTATATTGTTTCTTAAAAAAGAATTTCTATTTTTACTTTTCTTACTCATTCTTTCAGAAAACACTGTGCTCTAAGTACAACATTCATCCTAGAAGGTGCAGCATAGGTAAATTGGAACATTTGTGGCAATTATTTCAAAAACCATAACCCTATTCTATATGTTTATAGAGATGAGAAAAAAGCAAATCCATATGTCTAAGTCTAGATATTTTATAGTTTTCTTACTATGTAAATTAATCCAATAATTTATTAGCCTATTCTTTGAAAATTAGCAAATTAAATACAGAGTGCATTTCCAGAAATACCTTTCTGGATCTGATTTTGATCCCATATTTATGGGCAAGAAGTGAGTCTACTGAAGTCAGTGCTGTCACAAAAAGTGTAGATGAAATCAATTATGTTTTCATTGCCAGTTCTCCATATTCACTTTACAATCAGTTAATGCTAAATTGCGTCAGTTTACCTGCACAAAATAAGCTTTAAATGTAAGAAAAGGAAGCTTCATTAATAATTTCTGGAAATGTTTAATCTAACTCTTTTAGTCTGAATGAAAAAGTAAGCTTCATATAAAGCACTCTAGCCCATCTGACTTGACTTGCTGGTTCAGCTCCCATGTTGAAACATTATTCTGTGAACATGAACTTGAAAGGGTTTTCCCTAACCACAGCATATATTGACAGCTACTGTGAACTATATTGGCCAGTGGCCAAACATCTTAATATATACATTTAAGACTTTTATCCTTCTAATGGTATAGAAATTTCTCTAAATTAATTTTTGTGGACCAGAGTCTACATTATGTAACATCTAGAATCTGACTTCCTTAGAGCAGCTACTTTTACTGACATATGGAAGGCTTCATTTTGGCAGTTAAATCAGTCATATTTCAAATATATTTACTGGTCATTAGCACAAATTGCCTTGGACTGGGTACATATACATGTAGATTTTTTTGCCAGGAGAATCCAAGAAACATCTTGTTTACTGGGCTATTTAGAGTAGAAAAAAACAGCATCAAAATGATATTTCATATAGAAGAAGTAAAATCCAGTTAATATAACTGTAGTGACCATTCTCTGATGACCAATAAAACAGTATTTTGTATGTGTGTGGTGTTACTCAGGGCTGTCAAGTACACGGCCATGAGTTGGACTTCAGTGATCCTTGTGGATCCCTTCCAACTCAGGATATTCTATGAATCTATAATTCTAATAGAGAAGTAACACACAGATGAGTCACCACTCCAGTCTGAACCCAGCTGTTGCAGCAAGTTGAGTGACTAAGCATGTAAGATGATTTGAAAATTATTCACTGAAGCTGAAGAGGTCAATAAGAAAGAGTATGGTCTGAAATTTGGTTCTTACCAGATTGTTCTAGATTTAGACCTGCTGTACAAATATATTTTAAAAGCTATTGTGTTATTAGTCTTCAAGAATGGAAAGTTTCTACAGGTTTTTAACAAAGCTTCTTACTAATGACTTCGTACTAGTGACTTAGTACTTTTTGGAGTACTAAACCTAATGCAGAGAAGAAAGGTTTTTCCAACAGAAAGAAGGAATTCACCAACAGTCTTCTCAAATAATGCCAAACAAAATGCCTTGATAAATGATATGAACCATGGAAGTGCTCCAGCATCAGCCAGAGCCACTGGGAACAGTTCCATTCAATTTAGGGGGTGTTGAAATCAAGCTCATTTGTAATTTGGGAGCAATATTAGACAGTAGCAATGTTAAATGAGTCAAGGCATTTAACCAAATTCAACTAAGCCAGTCAGATCCCTTGGATGATAAAAAAATTTCAGCAACAAACAAGCAAAAAAGTCATTTAAAGAAATCTGATTGCTGCTCACAGTGTGCCTTTTTTTTAATGTGAAATTTTTATTTCATTCACATCTCAAAATGCTTATAAATTCACATTATATTTGGGAAACTAAGTGGATTGGGTAATTCTTCCTTACAGATACTTTCCAGGGTTTCACTCACTTTTAAATTTTGATGCAACCATATAGTATAAAATGCTTGGCCTGACCCACTCTTTTCTTGTCTAGAATATTATATGTTGTGTGACATTAAGTTGTCTTTCTTCCTACATGATTAAGTAACATAATTTGAGATACATAGAGGTCATGACACATACTGGAAAGATTAAAATACAGTATTATTAATTAATAACATAACTATAAAAAATATCTTAATTTTACTCCTGTTTTTGACCAAAACTGTAAATCATAACATTTTGACAGAGCTATCATAGCTATACTAATTTAATTAGCAATCACTGTATTTCAATTATCCTTGTGAAGGGAGATAGGTAACAAAAAAGTGTTTCCTTTCCATGAAGGACAGAACGGTATTAGAGCATAACAACTTCATTCTTGTGACTAATCAATTCTATGAAAATTTATAGACCTAATGTAATAAAAGACCAAAGGTAAGAGAAAAGATCATAAACTAATGAAACTAATAATATTAACAAAGTATTAAAGCAATCAATTACTAAAGAGACATAAAGGTTAACTGCCCGTGAAATGAACATACTAATTCAATGTTATTATATGATATACTCACAATTTGTTTCTAAATTTACTTCAGTGGCTCAGGAGAAAATTTACTTACTCTTACTTTTGTTACATTAAAAATATCTACCTTCAGTGCAGGTCTATGGTAAGCAGATATGTTGGTGATTCTGACAGCACCTTCTGTCAGGATAGAAGTATGTCCTCAAGCTGAGCTGCTTCCCAATCCCTTTGATATCCAGGCAGCCAAACTCAATTTTCTTTTGATTAGGTACCTAACTTTGTGTGAGGTGGACACAGGCCCAAGCTCTAAAAGCTTCCAACACCTCCACCTAAGAACCATGTTCCTAGCCAGTTGACCACCTTCCTCACAGCAGTAAACAGACTGAGATGCTTGTAAATACAGAAAAACCAAGTCTCCTTAAGTAAACTTATTCTCCTGGGCAAAAACTGAAATTACATACAAAACTATTCACCCAAGTTAATTTTATATCTGTTTGAGACAAGAACAATATGTTTACCAGAGTGTGGTTTTGTTCATTTTCACTGGAGATGCTGTTATGTCAGCTTTGTGAAGACTGATTCAAAGACAGGCAATGACAACATATAGTCAAATTTGAAAAACAAAAATTATAATCAATCCTTCCCATATTAATGAGTTATTGAAAGATTAGAACAATTCTACTGTGTCTGTCTGGTTTCACAGCATCACCCAGACTGGGAAGAACCTCAAGAGACCTAGTCCATCCTCCTGCTCTAAGCTGGGCCAGCCGTGAGATTACACCAGCTTGATAGGGGCTGTAAAGGGTTCTCATATGTATGTGATATACCAAACATTTCTGTCTCTCAAATACACTTGAGCTGTGAATTCATTTATTTAAAAGGAAATATGTATTATAAAATTAGTATGTTCTGGATCCATAAAGAAAAGTAAGTTGGTGTGCATGTTACATAATCAGCATATATGTAACTGATGGATAGATAAATACATATCATGTATGCTAAATCAACTCAGCAGGTTTTAAGTTTGATCTGTAGTCAACTGCCCTTATCCTGCAGCCTGGCACTGCACAAGTTTCTCTGCTGAGGATGATGTATGGCTGTCAGTGCTGCTTGAAGGAAAAGAGTCT
The DNA here is from genome assembly GCA_013397795.1 of Orthonyx spaldingii. Classification (NCBI taxonomy): domain Eukaryota; kingdom Metazoa; phylum Chordata; class Aves; order Passeriformes; family Orthonychidae; genus Orthonyx; species Orthonyx spaldingii. The sequence continues at coordinate 370,761 of VZTJ01000748.1, forward strand.
GTGCAGGGCAGGTGGGGACACATTTAATGGACCGTGGCAGATGAAAGCATGCAAAAAGGTAGGAACAGTTGCTAAGTTCAGCATGAAAGGCAAGACTGTCATCCCTGACCAAGGAAAATATTTACCCACCACACCTTCTCTGTTATCTGAGGGTCGTTTAGCTGGGCGCTTGAGAAAATTAAGGCTTCCTGCATCTGTTTTCCCCAAAGGTCTATGGTGCTACATTTTTTGATAGCTTGGATCTGATCTTTTTTTTCTCAAAAATGAGATGAACACTGCCAAGGATGGTGATTAGAGAGGACCCAAGTGACTAGAGTAGCTTTGCCATATAATAAACTAAATTATTGCTTTGGCTTGCCTGTGTTTTTTTAGGTACTTGAGAAACAGAAAACCAATGAGTGCTTGTATCTTGGGTGCTGAGTGAAGTGAAAATAGTATGGATTCGTGACAATACTGGGAGGCCCATAATTGCAAGTGGCCTCTGTTTTTGAGTACCACCCATTAACAGCAGTGTACGTAGCTACTGTTGGTTTCATTTGTTATTTCATTACAAACAGTGGCCAAGAGATGTACCTCCCAATGACCACAGGTCTGTCAGCACAACCATTTTGATTGTTTTTCATTCACTCTACATCTCACATATTAGTACAAATTTGCAGCCTGCACTGGCTTTCCTGTTTCCATTCTTTGACAACAGAGGGAGTTGCTTCCAACCTCCCTCAGGTGATGTCTACTCAGCATTTCTTTTTTTTCCTTCTCTCTCCATTCTTATTGAGAAAAATTGGACCTGGAAACTAGCTCATGTCTTGGTTCATCCACCACTTTTCTTCCTGATGTGGGAGCATTTTCTCGCTCCGGTCTGGCCATAAGAGACATTTGTTCAGCTGAGGAGAGAGGCTCAGCACATCCCTGCACTATTCCTGCAGTTTAATGGCAGGGCACTTGCCCCAGAGTGAAGTTCTGCCTCACCAGCTCCCTGCTGTCAAAAATCACTCGATTTCTATCCTGTCATGGGATACCTCCACTACTATAAGCTATTTATCACCCCTTCAGTGCCGTTTTGTTTCCTGAGGCAATTGCCACAGAAGATTCTCTCCCTCCCTGGCTCTCATTATTCATTTGGTCCAAACCACATTCCTGAATTGCCCTTCTTGATCAGGGAAAGAAAAGGGGGAAAAAAGGACAAAAAGGTGAGTTTTGTGAAGATGAGTATGTAAAATAAGGATAATCTAGTTTCTGGCAGGAACCAGCATCTTTTCAGCCTGCATTCCTCGTGCTGCTGTCTGAGCTGTCCTAATGCCTGCATAATTCCCTTCCTACTAAGTGTAGAAACCAAGTCTTTGAAAGCTGATACAGCATGATTTACAAGATATGATATTCACCCAGGTGCCTCCCTACTGGTCATTATTTGAAAATAGATATGCAAATCTGATAATTTTGCACTTTCCTAGCTACAATAAGACACGAGGAGACCAGAACTGGATCTTTGCTCTCTACGCCTTTTACATTCTCACCTACCACAGAACTTTGCAGAAGATTCTCTCCTGCAAGTACATAGAGGACAGTGAGTGCTTCTTTCCCCCAAAATCACTTGCAAATTTACTTTCTCATGACTGAACTATATAATTTTTAGTGCACCAGTAGATCTGCTAGAGCCAAAGTCAACTCAGTTAGTACTTTTCATCGGAGGTTGCATTTCCAATGCAAAAGCTCCTAGGTCTAGTAGTTTTTCCTATTATCCTTGTTTCTGCAGCAGAGAGGTGGATTGCACAGGCACAGATATCTGGCATCTGGCTTTAAATGTGCTCATCTATTCACATCTGAGTAAGCAATGCATCCCAATGAACTGACTTCAAAAAGAGCAACTCTAAACAGAAAGATTGACATTTCCTCTCATTTCATACTGCCACTGCCTACTGCAGAGGTCGCTGATTTGTACCTAATGCCAAGGAGTTGGCACAGGCAGGTTCTGGATGGTGGAGTTTGGAGTTACAGCCTCCTGAGCAAGATCTGGGAGAGGAAAGCAGTGAGTGTCTTCAAGTTCCCCAATTCAGCCAAAACAGAATAAGTTAATGCCAGGAGAATAGACCCTTTGAAAGGAAGCATCTCTTCAGCCCCCATCTAATAAATCTCTGATATAATCTGGCATTTGGCATCTGAAAGATTGTCACCTGTCAGTCTTCTTGGGTCAGCTGTGGAAATTGCACATTTTTTCCGTAACTTAGAGGGTTGGTTGGTTTGGTGGGTTTATGTACTAAGGAAAGTCTTTTCGTTTGAAGCTGGGGGTTTCTATAAAAAGCCTGAAATTATTGTTTTTCCAACAGGTTTTTGACCTGTTCAATCAAAAAGCTCTTGAATGACAAGTGAAAGCTTGCTCAAAATGAAGGTATTTCTACTGTCATTGAAATATCTCAGAGGGACAAAAATAAAACTTACCCATATCTTTTCTGTTTGTTTACTCCACACAGCGTTTAAACTGTCCTGTGTGGTTTTCTCTAAGAAGGTATGGCATAGACCTTTTGTAGGCGTTTCAGAAAGAAATTCACAAAAGGGTCTGCTTAATTTCTATCTGATAAAAAGGTATAGTTGCTTTTATAGTAGAGACTATAAAACCAGAAGTGATAGCTCTTTCATGATGGTCAGCAAGTATTAGTGTACACTTCATAGCAGGATTTTTTTAATCAAACAAGTGAGGAAAATGTCTAATCCTGTTCCTTCTGAAGAATAAACTAATACAAGGTGGTAGTTTTCAGGTATCTCTGGCAAAGCTAATTTACTTCATAGGTCAGTCACTGTATATTTCCCACATACCTTGCAAGAAGGGACTCAGACTAATTATGTGAAAAAGAGCACAGGCACTGCAGCTGCACAGTGCTTATGGAAGAGAACCTTACCTTTGAGATGGTTCATAGAACCTTTTGACAGCAACTGCAGAGCCATCCAATGATCTGACTTTTGCTCTAGTCCAGGAACTCTTAGGGGCAATAAATATCCCAAGAGGAGAAGCTCTGACCTTTATCCAACCCACTCTTTGAATGGCAGATTCTAGTTTCTTCATCCTATGCCTCAGAGCTGAACAAAGGCTAGGACCACCTAGAGAAGGATTCATCTCCTTAAACTTCTTCAGCCATCTATAACCTGAATATTTAATCTGAGGTGGCCACCTGGGATTCCTTCATAGTAAATGGAGATAGGTGGATGAGTAAGACTGGTGAGATGGATCTTCCTCTGGAACTGACTGCTCCTCTGCTCCTTCCTTCATTTTCTGCAGAGAGAGATTAAATAGTGATTTAGACTAGATACAAATTTAAGACTATTGAAGTTAATCTTTCCAGAAAGAGTAAACAGATAATATGCACAACACCAAATGGACAGTTGTTATAACCAGGATTCTTTTTCCGTATTACAATATAAAATTGCCCTAAAAAAATCTTCCTCAATATCCTTTGCTGTTAGAGCCAGGGAAGGTTTATATGACAGCTATGTTCTGTACTTTCCCATAACAAGAAGAGTTTATACATGCCAGCATTCTAATGAAGAAAATGGTAGGACTCCAAAGTGTCCATAAAACCATCTGTGCATGTGCTGGCAGTCTGGTCTATCCTGTATGTGTACAGATCAGCTCATGCCTGAAAGTCACAAATGAGACCAGTCTCCATGTGGGCTGGTATGAGATATCTGCACTGAATTCAAAGTGTCCAAGTTGTGTTTGATTTGGTACACAGAGAACATGGATATACTTTGGGTGCAGATAGTGACTACTTATTTTAAATTCCTGGATCAGCAGACACCCAGTGCATTGCACTTTCACAAGCCTGGTGGTTTGTTGCTGAAAGTGAAAGCCATCAGATGGTACATTATTGTTAAATGTAGTAAAACTGACAGTATATGTGGAAGATAAATTTCTATCATCAAATTATAAGACTGAGTAAAAAACTATGAAGAGCCACCACTTTGCAGTAGTAGGGTACTGCAAAAAATTGTTCAGCTGTGTACTGACAGTGTATACAGTCTGTGAAGGGCTGCAAGGAGTGGCATGACGAATAGGGAGGGACACTGAACTTTGGTGTACTTTTATGAATCCAAGTGGAATAAATGCACAATGTGTGCCAGGAGGAATAAAAATCTGAGTGAAGTTCAGATGCCAACTAGGCACAGAAAATAAAATTTACATATACACTGTAATTTTGCAAAAAATTACTTCCTTTTAAGTCAGTGCCAGTCCAACATATCAAAACCAAAGTAGGGCCATTTCTTAACACTGCATGAAATGCACAGTGCCTAAGTTGGTACATGATCTTCTTTATCAAATAAACCGATTTCAATAATTAACACCTCTTCAATTCATACCAAATCTCAGGAGTGATGACTTGTCCTGAAACAATTACTCAAAATTGCTCGGTGGTCACTGCTGGGATTCACCAGCTGACTGCAGCCGTCTGAGGCAATTCATATTGCTGAGGAGGGCAAGCATATTGAAAAGGGAGGCTAAGAAATACTAATGCAGTGCAGTTCAGTGTGCTAGCCTGCTATCTGCCCAACATGTCACATGCAGCTGGTTAGGAGTGCAAAGCAGATGGCATGGGCAGCTACAATGGACTGGACCTCTGCACTCAACAGATGGCATCAACAGGATACAAGAAAATCATTGGTGTCCTTGTGGACCTGGGAGCACAACAGGAAGGTTACCAGAGATAGCTACTAGGGGTGCTGCCACCATATTAAATCAGCACGTCATAGCAATTCAGCACCAGCTGAAGAACTTTCAGAAATTAATTCTGTATACCTTCCTCCTTTATTTGATCTAAACCTTTAAGGACAAATGTCCCTTGGGTTTTCTTTCAGAAATTTGGATCCAGATACAAATTTACAGCTTACAATGATCTTCACAAACTGTACCCTTGTCTTTTTGCAGCTTACTACAAGTGGTATGTCAGAATTCCTAGCTGCAGTGCATTTTTAATACAATTCCTATTCTGTTCTTGGCAAGATCTTAACTTGTTCCTGTTTGTCTACAGTTATCCTTCACTCTGACTGAAATAGTTGTTTTCTTATTTGTGAAAGCTAATTTTTTTCATATCCTGACAACAAGAGAAGGAATGGGGTAGGGTAGCACTGTTGAAGTACGAGTTTGGTATGCTTTCACTAATGTTATATTCACGTAGAGACATGCACAAGAAGTTCTCGATGTTTTGCAGCCAATGGTTCTTGACTGGTTTCAAGTGAAGCACCTTAAACTAAAAAGTTAAACTTTTCTGAAAATACATTCTGAGATCATCTTATTGTGATTTGTGGGAGGGAGTGAAAAGAGACATAATAAATAAAGTAATGAGAAATTAACTAAATGCAAATTATTTTATAAAAACATAGTGTTCTAATTACAAAGATTTTAATTGCAAGTGTTGGTAATAAGAAAAATAATTAGTGGTGGAATTATGCCTGAGGATAGCAGTCAGAAGTTATCTCATGATGCTATCAGTTCACAAGATAAGACTTAGGATAAACGCTGGCTGCTCAGTGCTTTTTTTCTTTCCCTGCTTGTGACCTGTTAAAGCAACCATATTTGCAGTCAGGTCATATAACATTGATGCAATTTCATATGCAGATCAAGAGGATAAAGATACAATCCCTGCCTCAGTAAATATAAGTTCTACATTCCAGTTACGTAGCAACAAGAAGGGTATGAGGTAAATACCCTTGAAATTACTTTTTGGGCACACTATTATCTGCATAACAAATTCCTGAAATAAATTTTCATAGATACATGCTCACAGCTCCCCCATCTAAAAGAAGTTCAGTAGGATGTGTAGGTGTTCTTGGTATATGAAGTTTGGATGCTTGCATTGTAAACTCAGCACAGATAGATTTTATTTAGGTTTTCAGGTTCTTGTGGCAATTTTTTTTTATGACAATGTGCTCACAGGTCACTTAGCAAAGTGACACTCTTGTCTCATGTTGAGCCAATGTATGAGCAACTGTAATATCAGGAAAATCTATGCAGAGAGTCAAATACCTGCTGTTCACCAAAAATTTTCAGGGGTGGATTTACCACAAGACCATGATTGCCTTTGGTTCTCACTAGAGCAAACTCACTGAGAGTAGCTGCACATGAGTCTTTCGGGAAATCTAGGAGTCATGACTCTGCTCTTGGAAGTCTCTTTTGTGCTGTTACTTCATGACCAGTTTCAGGTGGATAATGTCAGTGTGGGCTGTACCTGGGCTTTTCTATGTTTCTCTTATCTGTTAGCTACAACCTTCATGCTACCTCTTATTTTGATTAGCAGTGGAGTGGGGTTTTTTATAAATAGTAAGAGTAGTAAATAAGTAATAAAAGTACAAATAAAAACAAAGTTGTCTTTAATACAGCCTGGAAAAATGTTGCAGTACTCTAATCAAGGATCCAGAAGAAGAATATAAGTTTTCATGATAGATGCAGACGTCTGTGAATATGGGATATCCTTGGTCCTTCCATGACATTGGGAGGTGTCATCCCAGTCACTACAATCACACTTTTAACACAAAGGCAGTTGAGACCTGCAAGTCAGGTTGTTACCAATGGCCTAATGTTCAAAGGGGAAAGCCAAGTGGTCATCTGCTGAATTTATTACTCCCTGCACAGGTCTTGTTTTTCTGTGAAGTTCTTTCTGAAATGCAAGATGCATCATCAGGTTTATGATTTTTACAACATCTGCCTTGACAAAAATATGACTGAAATGAGAATAATATGGTCATGGTGCCAGAACAGTAAGAACAGCAATAATCATAGCCTCTCTGTTCATTATGATCATCATTTTATTCTCACTATTATACCAAATAGTATAATTTATTGCAGCAGTATGGCCTGACTATGAGTGAGTACATAAATACATATGTTATCTTTTTCAGGGGTTTTACATATTCATGCTTTCCTGATGAAAATATATTATTTACCAATAAGGAGAAGGTCTTAGGTGAGAAAGAAAGCAAATTTATTCTCTTTGGCAGCTATCCATTTCAGATGCAGGCAGGGTATGAGAAATGCATGCAAATGTGACAGCTGCCTGTGGATACTAGAATTCCTATGGATCATCTATTAAAACAGCACTTTGTTACCATCTTCTGTGTTCCAATCCTGGACTGTGTGAATTTACACTTCATAACAGATGAGTCTAACTTTAAAATATATCCTTCTGGTAAAGACACAGAGTAATCCCTCAGGTAATGCATCTCAAATATTCAGAGCAAAAAGAACCAATGTTGATTTACCATCTAAATAGACTTTAAAACCATTGAATTCTTAATGGTATTTCTTACTGTTTGGGGACTTTTCTTTCTATAAAGAAAGTCAGCAGTTGAAAAATAATTAAATTTGTAACTGAAATGTATATTCATTTAGCAATCTCTGCTTGATCTCCATTTCATAAGAGATGGACCCAATCTTGATGATATTTGAGCATCCAAGTAATTCTATTCAACTTAAAACCCTCAGCAATACTCAATGATTTTAGTTCTATATATCAGAAGCAAACATTTTCACTTGATCAAGAACTTTAGGATCAAAGTGTCTAAATCACAAAACACCTTACTATAGGATAGATTTTCATTTTGTCTTTTGGATGAAGTTAGTTCTGATATTGTTTTGTAGACCAGAATTTTACAAATTTGTTTTCCATCTAAGAAAATTAATTTAAATTTTAGCTTTGCAGAGCCTTTATAGCAATCTATTTTGTGATCATTATAATGAAGAATTAGGTATATTATGTCTTCAGTCAAAATTCATGTTAATGCAGTACATATTCTAAGCTCTTCAATTATGTGAAACATTAAATTTCTTGGGCAAATAGGGTCTGGCATCCAAAGGGCAGATTTTAAATATTTTGAAAGCTATTTAGAATCTAGTTATGCCTGACACAAATGTATCAATATATTATAAGTAATATTTGGAAGGTTGATGTAACATAGTTTTAAATTAAAAGTAAACTACCAATAATAAAGCTATTAAGCAAGCTTCTAAGTAAATATTGAGCTCAAAATGGAAGTAATGTTTTATATATATATGACTGCTGAATTTTACTTGATTAATTTCACATTTACATCTATCACTCTAGCAGAGCATGTGTATATCTTTCCTAAGAGAAAATTGTTAGTTACGGTTTTTTGGAGTTTTTTTGGTTTTTTAAAAGTTTAATCCTGAGAATAAAATTATGAACTTCTTGCAAATAATACAGATTTTTTGCAGCTATAGTTTTCAGACATACTCATCCAACTTTAACCTGACCATCCTGTCATTGTTGGGAATTGTAACGTTTTTTCTACAGCAGAGCTGTACTAGTCCTGTGAACAATTGAAATATCACTTGAGAGCTGTTTTCCACTGAAAAAGAAAAAGATCAGTCGCAAAGTGATGAAAGAAAAAGAAATCAGCTGGTTTTGTAGTTGACCTGAAGTATTTCTTGAGGACCTGATAATAAGAGGAGAAAGGGATGTGGCCCATATGTTAATTAGTTAATACCTTTCAATTACACTGATTTCACAGAATCACAGAGTGATCAGAGAGGGATGATGAGCAGCGCTGCTCCCTGGGCATCTGATCACTGCAGAGCATTCAGAGGCAGACAGCATGGCTGGGACCGGCAGTTTGACTTTCCAGGGAGATCAGAATCTTTCTTGGCTGCCATAGACAATGAGAGAAGTTTTAACACATCTTTTATTCTATTGTAAAGTTGAACCGAAGTTTTTACAGTAACAGTCATTTCCGATAGTGGTGTCTGCTCTGTTTTCAGTACCCAGCTGTCTCTCTTACAGTATTCCTGACAAATTCTTTGTTGGTGGTGAATATGTTCCCTAATGACTTCCTAAACACTGGAAAGGGAATAATGACAGTAGCAATTTAGAAAGAAAAGAATGTCATGCGCATGAATTGATATGTCTTTGGTTTTGAACAAAGATACTTCCAACTGCAACTTCTATCAGGCTTAATGGACTTAATTTAGAATAATAAAAAAAAGTCTTATAAGATATAGAACATTATTGATTGTGTTGAGATTTTAAAAAAATTGACAAATACAAGAGTCTGAAAAAATGGCACTCTACAATGCTTTCTTATTAAAGGTGTCGTGGGGTTTTTTGAGACCCTTGCATACGGTTGAGGAAACAAAACTACAACATGCTGAACACTAGTTTTAAATATTGATATTCACATAAACTGAGCTTTGCTGGTTTATAGTCATAGTTTTAGGAATTATTTCTGTGCTAATCACACAACTACAAATATCAGAAAATTAAAAAACACTAAGGTAAAGGTATGCCATAAACACTTACGTAGACCATTACACTATTCAGAATACATCTGCATTTGAAACTAAGTAGACTGCTCCCACAGAGAAAAGCTATATATCCTTCCTTTCTATTTTAGGCCAGCAGTGCTGTTCTTTCTAATTCTTCTTCTGTAGGAGACAGAAGCTGGGAAAGGAAAACCAATATCTTAGCCTCTGAACAAATGTAGAGGAAACACAAATACATTGCATTTAAACCATGTCTTTTAGGACCTTTTCCCTGTTTCTGGCTGTAGGTTTACACCCTAACTGTGTAGGTCAGGAGGAAAAATCATTTTCCATTTCTGCTGCTTGGCTCTTAGTGAAGGAAAAGGCTCTCCAGGTGACAGAGCAGGTCCTTGGCATGTCCTGCCCTGCGGTTCTTACTTGCTTGAGTGACAAGCCCCAGATTGCTTCATCTGGAAGTTAGCCTCTCCACTTTTTAGCATTAACCCTGTCCCTAGTCTTCCTCCCACAATACCAGTAATAATTTTAAAGCTTCTTAAAGATCTTGGATAAATACATGATGTATCCAAGTGCTAAGAAACAGTCCCAGAGTGAGTTCACTGAAAGGATTTGAAGATGAACAAGGACGATTTCAATTTATATTGACATTTTGAGACCTATCATTTAGCCATCTTTAATAAATTTAAAATAGCCCTTGCAGACCTTTAAAATAATTTTTTAATTAAAGTGTCATGTAACATCAAGTCAAATGTCTCTAAGTTTAATTCAAGCTTACCATCTTCACTGATCTTATGACTCAAAGAAAATATTTGAATTTGATCCCCATAAAGGCACTGACTGAACAACTATAGTTATGTTTTTTAGCTCTTTACTTACTGGGTCTGCAGCACCCATACAATTATTTTGTCTGAAGTATTTCTCAAACTACCTTACTTTGTATATTTCATCTTATTTAAAAACTGCTTAAATTTAAACAGAAGTGTCAGTTGTTGAATTGCTTCTCTACTTTTTCCCCTCTTCCTTTATTATCCTTTTTATAGCCTTATTTATTTTATATTTCTAGTTCCAATGGTTTTAATTTCTTAATAATTTTTTCATTTAAAGTATCTATAAAATTAGGCAAAAATGCTTTGTAGCATTGTGATTATTAAACATCAATTGTGAAAACTACAAATGTTTTCTAGTTAGAATTTGGAAAAACAAAATTTCAACTTTTCACATTGGTTATGATTAAGTTTTCAGATTGGTTATGATCCTTTGATAAATATACACAAGCAATTGCTCTTTTTAAAGATATAACTGCTCTGAAAAAGCTTAAAACAAGTCTTTATAGAACAGAAGTGATATTATGTGTGCACTGTATAACATTTTTGCACAGGAGGAAGTTGAGTTATATGGACTGTTACTACTGTAACAAAACCTCTTCATTGCCAAAAAAGCATAGTCTTGAAAGACATATCTGGATTTACATCTGGCATCAAGTTTGAAAAATTGCAGCTCTTCAAGTAAATTATCTCCAGCTTTCTAATCTCTGATGTGCTGCTTTTTTCCTTCTTGGGCAGAGACCATAACTGAAGTTATGGCTTGAAACACCTGAATTTTAAATCTGGAGATTACTGCACAAAGAATTTTTTTTTAAAATATACTCTCATCTGTGTTTCATTTATAGCTGTCATGAGCAGCAATAGGAGCTTGATTTTCACACTGAAAATAAAAGAAACTGTGTGAGTATAGTTCTGACTGTGTGTAAATAGAAAAGGATAAATTATTAGTAGATAATGAATATCACTAGCAAGGGAAGAAAACCCAAAACTTTCTTACATTCTAATTAATTTTATATTTAAACTACTGTATTGATTTCCCTAATGTTTTGGTGTTTAATTTTATTGCTACAAAATCTTGACTTAAATCATCTAGTGTACAGCAGCATAAACCTTTCAACTTTAGAGCTGTCTGTGGGTATACTGAAGCAATACAAGATACTGTACCATCCAGCCAGCTGAAGACTGTCAAGTGAATGAAAATTTCATAGCAGGAATAAGTTTCAGCATTTCATAAAATGACTTCTCTATCACTGTCATTTCCAGGTCACTTATGTGCACCAACTTTGGCATTACATGTTTTGCAAAGACATCAGGTTAGGATTTGTCATAGCACCTCTGAGGAAGAAAAAGGTGTTATTTGAGAAGTGGCATACGAAATTTCAGGGGATGTTACAATCATATGCACAAAATCAAATCAACACCATAGAAAAGTAGCTCTATTATTATTTGTAAAGTGGTTTCCTGTGATTTGGGGTAGGTTTTGAGAAAGTATCTTAGAAGATAGGACTACATACAGGGTGAAGAAATTATGTTTCAAATCCGCTACTTAAACTGTAGCTAAAAGGTCATCTGTCAATGTCAGCTCAAAAAAAACCTCTTAACATATGCTTAGGTATTATAGCTAAATAAGAAGAAATTTTTGAACATTGTGTTGCCTTCTACTAAAGCATAAGGAAATTACTTTTTAGAACACGAAACACATAGAAATAAAAACAGTATGAAGACAGGCAAAATTAGTCTTACTGCTAGTTTTACCATGCCTCTTAACATACCGAGGCTAAGCAAATCCATTTCTCTCCTTTTCACGTAAAATGTGAAATTTCTTTACTTGAGTCTTAAAAGACACATTAATAGACCAGCTTTAGTGTCCATGTTCTGAAAGTGATTTATCCCCCCTAACTGTAGACCCCTAAATAAAGAATCTAACAATTAAAGGCATACTGTGGGTACTTCCAATGGGCAGTCCAGACCCTGGCTTTGCTAAATGGTTTTCCAGAGTTCCTGTTTCTCTGCAATGATAACTTCTGTTCCCTCCATTGATTACTCCACTAAATTAATCCAGCTTATAGGAATGCTCCATCACTGGAAGTGTTCAAGGACAGGTTGGATGGGGCTCTGAGCAACCTGGTATAGTGGTAGTTGTCCCTGTCCATGGTAGGGAGGTTGGAACTAGGTGATCTTTAAGGTCTCTTGCCACCCAAACTATTCAATGGTTCTACCATTCTAAAATCAATGGAAAGAGAGGGGAGGGCTTGCATTTTCAAACATTTTTATCTACTAATGATTTCCTGACAACTGATTCTGGTTAGAATGGGAAACAGATGATGACAGACTGCTGAGGTGCTCTTCAGACACGCTGGGGCTTCTCCCTAAGGAATCTAACTGACACTCCAGTGTTGGAAAAAGAATTAAAAAACGTGTTGGGAGATGAGATGAGATGAGAGGATACAAGCTGAGAAGAGGGTGGGAATGAGAATATTCATGATTTTCCTGCATTGCCTTGATCTCAGTTGTTTAACTGTTACTGCCCAGCATGAGCTGATTGCTTTAGTGGAATTTGGACATCTTTGTTTGTATACAGGTACTGTAGTTGCTTATTACATAGATATAACTTTGGTGATGGCTGCAGACTTTTGTAAAACAGGGAGTTTAGAGGCACAGGCCTAATAGCATTGAGAAAAGGGAGTTCTTTGGCTAATCAGCAGATATCCTCTTGTGGACACCTTGCTACCATTGGGTTAATTAGAAAACAGCTGGCACTGACTGGAGGGAAGACGGAGGTGTAGGGTGATAGTTTGCCAAATCCCTACAATGCTTTATTATCTTTCTCTAACCTTTTAGCCTTAATTGCCATTTTAGGGACTTAATGAGATGCATGTTTTCAGAGCTATACCCCTCAAGTGGTAGGAAATGGGTTTGCTTGGGTAAGTGTGTTTAATCCTCTGGGGTTTCCTGAGAACTATTCAATTTAATTGGATTACACCAGGGGTCTGGGTGTGATCAGGGCCCTCTTCACAAGCCCTTGATTGCTTCATATTATGTTCATCATCTTTTACTTCAACCTGGTGAGTTGTAAAATGTGACAAACTGTATGTCTTTAGACTTAGTAAAATATAAAGTTTACAACTAGGGCAGGTTATCCTGATTTCTAAAGGAAGATAGCTAAAGAGAAATATAGATACATACAATATCTACATTAACTGAAGTATCTGGCAGGAGTATAGTTTTTTGAGCTTGTGAACTGAGTGATCACATTCCCTGGTGCGTAGAACAACCATTTCATAGCAAGGATATCTGGAAAAGATGAGCACAGTAAGAATAAGATCAAGAATACCTGGGTTTAGAGCTAGTGAGGGAGAACAGAGCAAGAGCAAAAGAGGGAAGATGCTGAGGAAAGATCTTAATAGATACTAAGCCACATAGAAACTTTCAACTACCTGTCAGTGTGGTGGATGAAGATGTGCTCTGCTGGGAGGGAAACCCGAAGAGGTAAAGAATTAAAACCTTCTAGAAATAACCACAATTGTATACAAAAAGAAACATTATGTGGACCACAAATTCTTGCCAAAAATGCATGCAAGTTAAATGGCGGTTAGTCTAACTCACATGCAATTGTAAGAGATTTAAGTGTTTTAGAACATGGTGCAGAAACAGCTGCACTGAGGTACTGGGAACATAAATGGGGCGAGCTGCTCTGGTGTGGACAGATGATAAATCCAAATTTCGTGAGCAGGATTTCAAGGAGGAAGACACACATGCATCCATTGCTTTCTTCCCTCTTCACCTCCCATTGTTACCCCACTTTCCTGTGGGAGGTCACTGCATAAGTAGCCACAGTCACACACATGCAGGCCCCAGTCCTACTGCAGAAGTTAATAAAGGGAAATAAAGATAACTAGGCTGTCACTGAAATATTAATGTTTTACTACAGGGCTGGATTGGGTCTTGCAATGAAGAGACTGCAAGATTTCAAATCATTCTCAGTATTTTCTGAACTTCAATACAATGTTACAATATAAAGTTGGCAGTGAAGTTTCAGGGGAACTGTTTTGAAGTTATTGCATCATTAACTATAAGGTTAAAACTGGTGTCCATGGGAAGAAGGCAATCTGACCATTTACCTCAGAATCTATAGGTCTTTGTGACTAGAAAGTAATCTGAAGAAAAAATGCAGTAGGATAATTTTCTAAGAAACAGGATCATTTTCTGGACAACAGTCATTACTATGAAAGAGATATGAAATTAGAAAATATTCAATCTCTTTAAATTCTTTCTGGTCTTCAAAGATATTATAGGTGAAAGAATTGACAACTGAGTGGGTTAAGTGCATTAGCCAGAAATAACAGTAGGAAGGAGCTGAAGAGCAAGAAGAGTATGCTTGTGGAAACCATTTACTGTAAGCAAGGGAAAGTTGCTTAAATAAGGAGGCAAAAACAAGTATGAAGACAAAACACTGTGAGGTTTTGGTTTTTTGCTGTAGCTATGCATAACTAGATGATCTTTAAGGTCCCTTCCAGCCCAAATCATTCCATGCTTCTATGATAAATTTGCATGGAAGCATCAGGTATTTGGATTTACCTACTGATATAGTGGCAAAAGTGACTGCTATTTAAATACTCATTACTTTAAAGCTGTGCATTACCCCAGAATATTCCTGAAAATTTTAATTTTTTTTCTGTAAATGGCAATAACAATGACATTGTCATCATGGCAGAGATGTTCAGGTGCATGCAAATAAAAAAGGCATGTGACAAAATTAAAGATTGATCAGATGAATGCTGTGAAAGTCTACAAAGGATTGATATAAAAAACTGAGATAAATTAGGAAATTGAAGGATGAGAGGAGAGGAGAAAAATTTCACGCAAGTGTCATTTGGAACAAAGCAGATTTTGAATAACAATGTAAGACAAATTTTAAAAATCCCCAATAACTAGAAATTTTTAAAGGGAAATAAGATTGTAATATTTTTCTTAAGAAAAGAGTAAACATACTTTATATTTGAAAATGTGACAGTAGACAGCATTTATTATATTTTACAATGAAACCAGAGGGGAAAAAAAGAAGAAAAACTAGACAAATTTATAGTCTTCATTTGAAAAAACTTATAGCAATATATAGGAGTTGTAAACACAAAAGTATCTACAGCAAATTGTTAAAATTCTGTATTAGTACATTTATGCTCATTACATAGGATAAATAAATCAAGAGATGTTTAATTTTGTGGTTAATGCACAGTGCTATACTATATATGCAGTAGGGAAAAAGGAAGAATTTAGAAGAAAAAATCAATCTTTGGCTAGGTCTGTGTGTGGTAAATATAACAGGATTGCAGAAGTGCAAGGGCTCTTTGCAATTGTGTTCATAACCTAATTAGGGTGGTAATTAGGACACAGGTAAAACCACAAAAGGAAAAAAAAGAAGGATGTTAAATTTCAAAGAGTGAGTTTCAGAAGAATTTAAAAGCACAGGATGAAATCAAGTAGGATAAATCAATAGAGATAAAGGACACAGAGGGAAATGGAAAACAATCAAAGATAAATTAATGTATGCCCAAGGGTTGTGCATGTAATCTAGCTAAAAATACACCAGAAATAAAGAAGCTAATGTTGATGAACAAAGAAGCCCAAACCTGAAAATATGTGCTCTAGCAGTATCCAAGGGACTGTATGAAATGAATATATCTGAAAAACAAAAGGTCAGGGATGAAGCTCATAGCACATTTAACAAATTTAAGAGTACATTTGCCATTAAAAAATAAATACAAATCTCAAGGCATAAAAAAAAATCTCTTGAATTTGAAAGTAATCAGAAGAAGATAAAGAATAAAATAAATACTGGAAGAGATATATATTAAGTGCAAGATGCTGAAAAAATGAACAAAAACTCTCAAAGATGTGTTGGACTCAAAGCAAAAATTGTTATGCTAGAGGACTGCAACTCTGATATTTGCTTTTTACAATACTTCATTAGCATACTGCTAATGAATCCTAAATGAATCCTAAAATTAGTTTTAAATTTCTCTTCTAAATTCAGCCATTTATGCAGACAGTTTATGGGTACTTTTATAAGTAGCAGGTACATTATTGGGATATTGACCTCTTGCTCTTATTGATATCTGTCCTGCTTTTGGGCCCAACCTCCTTATAAAAATAACAGTAGAAAATTACACTTAAATAACCTGAATCCTCAGAGTTTCACTGTATATATGCTTTCTATGTAACTTTGAGGAACACAAGAAGTTTTGAAAGCTCAAAGTTTTCCAAAGTTTCAACCTAGAAAATTGAGTAAAACTAGGAAAATTTAAAATAAATTTCAAGCAGTGCCAGATTAGCCAGAACTACAATTCAAAACAGTGAATCAGTTATGTCTCTCTGTAGTAATGACCATGGCCAAAACCAAACCTGCCTGATTTAAATTTTTCACTGAGGCCTCCTATTGTCCAAATTTCCCTTACAGCCCCATTTCTTCTTCCCCCAAGTGTAAAGGGAACATCTGTACTGAAAAGACCAAAAAGGATCACAGCTTACACACTTAACTGAGATGCCTAAAGGAGTGGGAGATTAAATCAGATCTAAATATAGTTTTATTACCATAATTACAAAAACAATTGCTCTCTATACAGAATAATGAAATGAGAAAATCGAATGACTAACTGCCTGAATTAAGTTGATAAATGCACTACAATATAGTAGGTAGAATGGATCCAGCGAGATAGCTGGTTGAAAATGAGTAATTGATAATCATTTTACACCAGTAGTTCTCACTTGCTACAGCCCATAAACTGTCTTTCTGTAATTTTCCCAAGTATATGACCTTCTTTTCTTTCTTTTTTTTTTAAACCAAGTAAGAAAATATCTTGGCTTGACAGAAATTCTGTTCATCCCTGATAAAAAGTAATTAAAAAGCTAAAGTACAGGGCAAGAAATATTTATGTTCCAGGAAGCAAGAACTCAGAAATCTCTCTAGCTGGAGGAAGAAGGAGAGGGAATCAAGATTATGGTTTCATTTTGAATCTAATCATCTTGGTCTTTTCTTTACCATTTCATGTTGATGTGTCCAAAAAATCAGATTTACCCTCAGATCTGAAAAACACCCCAAATTAGGCTTATTAAACTATCTAATAAAACCTAGAAAAAAGCAAGGTGGAAATGGAGACTGTTTAAAAAACCCTTCCCAAGCAGCAAAATATTCCAAAAGAACTGTTCCTATTACCTAATATTAAGAGCTTCAAATTCAGACAATTTAACTTAAATATCTGTGGTGTAAATGTCTACATATATATATGTCTGAATTTTGACTTGAATTAACTTCTTATCTTGGGACTGAAGATAAAAAAAAAAAGGAGTCAGTTTTAATCACTTACATTAGGTGAGATGAATTGTGCCTTGGCAGTGCCTTTCCCTGTAGACTAAGGGGAGAAAGGATGACAAAATAAATCTATATTTTTTCAGAGGTATCTCAACTATGCATTTTTTGTGAGATAGCATACCCAGGTCAAATTCTTTGTGATAAGCAAGTGTCTAGACCCACTGACTAAGCAACCATGGTTCATTTTGTAGTTCTTAATGGTTCATAGTAACCACATGACACTTTTCCTTTCACCCTAAGATTTGTATTATCCACTCTAAGCTTAACATTTTTCACATTTTTTCATCATTTTTCAAAATTCGTCAGTTAAAAAACTGAAACACACAGCTGAAGAGTTCATACCTGGCTCTCTCCAAAGAACCACGGATGTTTCAGAGATTTGGATCGTGACCTCACTGTACAGTTCTTCCAAAACTGTGTGAGCAAAAGCAAATGTTTCCTTAAATGTGTATGCCAGTATTAAACAAAATAGTAGCAAATTATTATTTAACTTTTAGTAGTGTCAACACACCTCTGATGACATAAACAATCAACATTTTCCCTTTCTTTGAACTGTGCTGCCCAGAGAACAAATACTTAGCATTATTCACAGTCACAAGAAGTAGCAATCAGAAACTTAGTGTACCTAAGTGTGATTCATATAGTGCAATGAAAAAGAAAACTGCACCCTGGGGTGTATCAGTACAAATATTTTCACTGGGAAAAAAATTAAATAAAAAAAAGAAAGTAAAGACAGTTTATTGTCAGGAAAAAGGGTCCAAAATGGAATAGGTAGGGAATGGTTGAATATGTTCCAGCTCTAAGAAGAGTTACAAAAATAAAGCCTGGAAGAGAGTAAGAAAATGCTATTGTTGTCTGTCTTGGTAGCTGGATGACCTCAGCCAACAGGTGAGCACCCACCCAGTCACTCACAGAAAGACAATTGGAAGGAAAGCTGAGAAACTGTGGGTGAAGATAAAAACATTTTAATAGGTGAAGCAAAGCTGCATGTGGAGCAGTGCAAGATAAGGTATTCCTTCCCTACTTCCCACCAGTAGGAAGACGTTTAGTCATTTCCAGGAAAGCCGACCCTCACACATATAATGGTTACTTGTGAAGACAAAAGCCATAACCGTGAATGTCTCTTTCTTTTCATTTCCTTAAGCTTTTATTGCTGAGTGTTACATTACATGGCCTGGAATGTCCTTCTGGTCAGTTGGGGTCAGATGTCCCAGCTGTGTCCCTTCCCAGCCCCTTTCCCACCCCGACCCCCTCACTGGGGAGGCAACATGAGAAACTGAGAAAGCCCAAATGCTGTGCAGGCACTGTACAGCAATAGCAAAATCACTTATGTGTTATCAGCGCTGTTTCAGTCCCCAATCCAAAACGCATCACCATATGGGCCACTTTGAGGAACATTAACTCCATCCCAGCCAGACCCAATCAGTATATTATCTGAGAAACAAGAATAAGGCGAGAAAATAGAAATTTAAATTGGAGGATGATGACACAATACTTCTTTCTGGGACTTAAAGAAAGACTTATTAGAGCAGTGAGATTCTGAAATTCCTCTTCATTCAAATAGGGAGGACAAAATTAATTGCTTTTAAGGTGCAGCCTCATAATTTTATGAAAAACTTTATAAAATATATATGCAATACCAATTATATATTATTATATATGCAATACCAATTATATTACCAATTATAATATATATGCAATACCAATTCTCAGTGACCTACATCTCTTCCTGTCCATTGTTGTTTGTTGTTTGGAGAAGTTTTTAAGAAATATATTAACATCAATCAAAAAAAACTGCTTTTACTCTCTTTTCTCTTCAAGAAGGATAAACAAACAGTAAATCTGAAGCACAGTCTGCAGGTAATTTGGAATCAACTAAGGTACTTTATTTTCTCAGACACTGATAGCTGTTTAGCTGAGGTAGCACTGATAGGAACTGCCAGGAATATCCACCCATCGAGAAAAGTGAAATATTCTGTCAGCAGGTGGTGGGCTCCATGCTGCTGCAGACTGCCAATAATTTAAAATATTTTAGGTGTATCGGCAATGACTGCAGGCCCAATATCACCTAAAGGCAAAAGAGCAAAGGCACTTCCTTCCCAGCCAGTGTGTGACCAAAACCCACTTCCAGGCAGCTGACGATAAGCAGCATGCAGCAAGAGGCTCCTTGAGGTAGCACACCCTGGCACATCTCCTCATTGATCCTCAAAGTGGGGATGGAAACTAGCTTCTTTAATCTTCTGAAATGTGCAATTTATCTCCAGTAGTTCTAGACAACTTCGTTCTGTGCACTCAATCTATTTACAGTAGTTCTAATAGGCTAAAACAATTTAGAGTCTCTGTGGAAGATGGAAATTCCTATTCCTCACTGCTGAGAGAAATGCTTCTAAACTACTCCTTATGCTCTCTGACAGTCTTCTCACTCCTCCCCATTTTTTAAATGGGAGGAAGTGAAGCACATCATTCATAAGTTGTTCTAATGGGGTATCACACTGTTTTTAAGAGGAGATTTGGAGGAAGAGAAGTCATTAGGACTGTGTTGTGAGTGAAACCTGTCAGCCAGACTGAACTAACTCCACATATGGGAGGGGATTTTTTTTCCATATTAGTCATGCTCTTATATTTTTAGAAAAGCAAAATTTAACAATAAAACTTTACAAAGTAAAAGAGGTTGTATAGCTCTTCATCGCCTTATTTTTGAGAGCTGAATTAAAGTGAGGTGGGAATTTCCTATCAAGTCTGTCTTCTGTCGAAGGACTTCATTAACATGCCTCAGATAAAGTTTACTGCTGCTTGCTTAGAAAAGGGATTGTAATACCACGAGAAAATATATTTTGCAAACAGAAAATAAGATTGTCAGTCTGACTGAAAATGAATGCAACAGTCTTTTCCCTGGGATTTTCTTCTGGATGATAAGCACTCAGAAAAAATATTTGTGAAAAAAAATAGGCTCTCTGAATTTCTTTGAATTTGTTTCCCCTAGTAGCTTTCCCTGTATAAATACTTTACTCCTGTAAGGTGCTACAGGTCTTCACAGCTTTGGAAAACCTTTGCTGAAAGAATGAGATGCTCTGGAATTTATGTCATAGCACTCTTCTAGAGATGTTGGTACCTCCTTTGCAGTGCACAAAGATTGGCTGAAGCTTCAGACAAAAGGATCCTTCTCTTTATTAGGAATATCTTTAGCAGATATTCACTTTGACGTTACTAGTTCTTTGCAGTCAGCAAAAGGATAACATGTTGAGAAGGGATCAATCTCTCTTTGTTGACAGATGGAAGAATAAGGCTGAAAAATCAGTCACAAAGGCATTTCTTAATTTTGGACTTTTCCTGAATTTCCTTTACTCTAGAACAGATAATTCCAGAAACCTGAATTCATCAGGAGGGGATAATGCTTTTAGAAGTCTTTTCTTTGCACTAGGATGTGTCAGTTTCAAGGGATATAAGTTTTACTTGAAAGGAAAGTTAAGATATTTAAGGCAAATAAATATCTTAAAGATGAAAGCCTTCTATACATGTCATGAAAAAGTGGATTAGAAAGTTTTCTAAAAAAAAATTTAAAAATAAGGAATCATCTTAGAGAGATATTTTCTAAGGTCAGATATGTCATACAAAGAGAAAGAATGTCATGCAGCACATTTGAGATCCCAGATATCTCAAAATATATGTAGAGATCAGTGTTGCAGAAATACCTAAAATTCAACATTATAGTATAAGATTCCCAAAGCTTTTTGTTCCCCTGGATATGCATGTGATAGATACTCCAGCCTCTATTACAGTAAAATAACATTTAAATTAATATTAGGCTTTGTTTCCTGTAAACTTTCCCCTTCATATGTGTCATTTAGCTTTTTCAACACTTATGTAGGGTCCATCATTCACTGCTTGAATTTTACAAACCTAGTTTTGAATTAACTTGTATCTTTTAATGCTCTCTCAGCATTTCAGTACACCAAAGACTCTATCAGAAAACTGACAACATTAGAAAAGTGAGGCATGAGAAGTTTCCCAGCACAAAATTTCAAGAGTTAACATACAGCTGTTGATGTGGAGTTTGATACAAGAGTTTCATGCAATAAGATGTAATCTTTAAGATTCTTTTCAAGTACATGCAGTTAATAATTTAGTTTGTCTTTTGTTCTTGTACTACTAAATGGGCAGTAATGCTCATTGGCAGTCAGCAAGCAACAGGCTTTATTCTACTTTCTCTGGGTCTGTTCTGGCACGACCCATTTATCTCCAGAAACTCTATTAAGGACCTCCTGTCATATGCTCCTCTTCAAAAACATTTTAAACTTGTTTTGAAAAACTAACAGCATAATTTAGAGATGTTTTAATGGCTCTTGAGCAACCTTCAGATACATATGTGGGGTGGAGGAATGCAGAGTGCCTGCTATGGAGCTGGGGATCGGGAGGCTCTGTTTGTAGAGACTCCAGACCAGTAATGACTAGCTCCCTGGAAGACAGATATTTTATGCAATTGTCCTCAAGTTACCCCTGTGCTAGACAACCATTCCCAGGCAAGAAATGTCACTGCCTATAGCACTAAGTCTGGATCCCTTTGGTCTGTGGTAACAAGCAGTCTCCCATTAAATTCCTTGGCACAATTAGGCTGACAGGCTCCACAGACTTTTTCCAATTTGCAGGAAAGCACAAAGGAAATCTTTGAGGCAGCCCTTGCTGTGCTGGCTGATTCCAGTCACTGCTGTTTCAATGGACAATTAGATTTGTTACTCAGATAAAGCATTTCTTCCCCAAACATTGGTTGATAAGTATCACCAAAAGCCAGCCTTGTTTCAGAAAGGAATTTATCATCGGGTGACCACAAGTAAGGAGGATGAGGCTACCTGAGATATACAAAAGAATTGAACAAGTATGAGATACAAGAGAGTCAGTGTCATCTCTGGTGTAGCCAACAAGGCGGGTAGACTACAGCTGACTTTAGCAGAGCCCTTCAGGTGTCTGTGTCCCAGACTCCCCCTCCAGCAGTGTGTACCAGGTCAGGCACGGCACTAGACCCAAGCTGGCTCTGTACAGTAGTTCCACTCTGCATCTTAACAATAATCCCTTGGTCCAGAGGCATGGAGAAAGAAAGCTCTCTGAGCTACAATGCAGTGCCCATCAAACTCCACCTCCTCTCCAAGTCAGCCATGCCAGGCTTGGACTAGCTCCATGCAGAGCTGTCTGGTTGACTCTGCATAGTGCAGGGAGGCCAAGTGATTTTAGTTTAGGCTCCATAAACTGGTTCTGGGCCAACTTGACCCTGCAAACTGTAAAGCCACCTTCTCACAGCACTGTATAGTAGCATACAATTCCTGCCAGACCAGACTTCTTTCTGCAAGGAGCCAGCTCGATGTCCCTGCATCTGCAGTTCAAATAACCCACAACTTGTAAACCACCCACAAATAGTTGAGTGTTGATGGAATAGAATTCATTTCATGCATGTAAATTCTCATTAATCTGCAATTTCTAAGCAGGAAACTGGGGGGAGGGAGGATTAAGGACATTTTACTGAAGTGAATCCAAGTGAGACATTAAGAAAGTCATTACATTAAATTGCAGGAATAATATATGAAGCAGGATGGGTTTGGAAATTAAACAACCCTCTGCTCTCATAGGCTGTGGTATGAATTATATCTGGTCATTTTCTGTGTGGCTTCTTGGGTTGGGATAAGTGGAAGAAACTTACTACAGGGACTGGAACAAAATTTATTCCTTATCACAACTGTCAAACCAAAAACAATATGACCAAATGCTGCCACTCATTTAAAAACAGAAGTTCTGAAAATAATTCTTGAATTTATTATTGAACAGCCTTCTCTGCTCAGCAGAGCTGCTTTACACAATCACTCACTTCTGTAATTTCTATATGTGTATGAAAATAACCATTCACTCATCAGTGGTCCTATTTATTCTCAACAGTGTATTTAAGTGCTTTGCAACATCTTTCATCTCAGAATGGGGAACACACATGCTTTTCACAGTACCTACTGGCAATCCTTACTTGGTGTGGCATAACTAGACAACTGATGTTTAGAAGGTGGTGGCTGGGCAACTGTTCTCAAAAACAGTCAATAAGTGACAGCGTAATTCCTGTTTCCATGGAAATATCACACCAAAATTAAAAGAATTATCTCATATGTGTCAAGCAACAGACCTTAAAGGGAACAGAAGAGAACTTCTGGGGTGTTTTTACCATGTAGAATAGGATTGACTGGAAAGGCAAAGCTGTTAATTATAAATCAGAAAAAAATGTTTAGATTTGCTGATCCTTTGTGAAAAATGGCTCAGTTGCTGAGAATATATCTGACATTTCATAGGACCTTGGTCTGTTTATTCAGTATAAAAGGCAACAAATGCATTATTTATACTTTTAAGCATCCAAATGGTAGCACTGTTATGCCCTAAATAAATTTTGGAGAAACTAAAGAAAACAACATATTCCTCTTCTCATTTTTTCATGCTAGTTAAAAATGTCTGTCCTGTAAAGAACTGATAAAGTTGCAACAAACATTCAACTGCACTGAATTCCTGGACAGTATCCATTCTAACAACAAGCCAGCCTTGTCAAGGAGGAGAGGAGTTGGATGTATTCTTATGTCAACATGTTGTCTTGTGAAGATGCCAATAAAAAGCAAAAAAAAACATGTAAGTAGAGCTTGGTCAGCACATATGGTGTAACTTTGATGAGTAACCTTCAAAGTTAATTTTTGACATATCTGCAGGACAGGTTACTTGTGTTAAAGTAAATCAAATCCTTAAGAGATCACCTAAAATTAAACTACTGATGTATGTTCCAATATTTCTATTCCCAATGAAGTCAATAATCAGACTTGCTTGTTGGCAGCAGATAATCTAAGCATATTTATGGAGAAAAAAATAGGTATTTTAGAAATGCTTTTAGAAATAGCTACAGAACTACAGATACCTGTCTTGATATCTTTGAAAGGATGAAACCTCCTGCTGTGGATTATTTGTGGGGTGCTCATTTTCCTCTCTTTCCCAGAGGAAGTCTGCTGACATAGAGCTTGAGTGCTAATGAGTTCCTGCAATTCCCATAACTGGTATAACAGATGCAAAACCCCATCCGAATCAAACATTTGGCTACAGGAGGAGCAGGAAGAAGCATCTGGTTTTTGGCAAATGAAGCACTGCTCAGCATTTCGGTACAGTGGGGGGAAAAATCACAGCAAAAGCCTAGCCTAAGGTACACTTTCATATTCAGCATTAATGGACAAAAGATGCAGTTATTTTAAAGCAATAATAAACAAGCAAAGCTATATACCTTAAGAAATACCATTCAAAGCAACTGTGAAAATCCTCTTTCTCATGCATGCTGACACTAAAAGTAAAACCTCTGGATTCTGTGTACAAGACACCAGCATGACACAGCTTTGTGTTTAGACAATGTTGCTACTGACTGGGAATTTTTCTGTGAAAACATACAAAATTAGATGAAGAGGTAATCAGAAAAAGCCATTTTGACTCATCAGACAATTATTTTTCAGAAAGAGTATGACAACCAGGAAAGGACTGTTTTTTAACCTAGCAGTTCCTCTAGCAAAGGTTTCATGACTTTCATATGAGCTCTGGGAAATGTATCATTTATATATAGCTCTTAGCACTTTTTCACTCACAGGCAATACTGTTACTGATATCCTGGTGATCTGGAAGAACAGAACACCATGCAACCTTGATTTACTATAAATTCAGCTCTGATTAATTGCTTTACTAACATATGACACCTTACAATGCAATCCTTGCCATTGTGGAGTTTCACTTGATCAGAAAAAGAGCTTGAAAGGAGGCATATGAAGGCAAGTGTCTGTTACAGAGTTCTTTGTTTTGCATTACAAGAAAGGATTTGAAAAATAAATCTGTGGTTGCAGCCTTAATATTTGATTTGTAAGAACTTCTACTGACTTCCTGAATAGTTTTACTAAACCTTTATTTAGTTCAGTCGCTGCTACTTTTTTCCAAATTCCTTTGGGATTTTGAGTTCTTACTGCTTCAAAGAGAAACCCATATGATTCTCAGCTCAGACTGGATATTCATTTTGTCATTTACTATCCACTTGCTGGTGGTCCTGTGCAACCCAGACTTCTTTAGTTATATTCACAGCAAGCACTTTCTTGTGTAATAGGGGTCACTGGCTCTAGCACAGACAGGGCTGTTCTGCTCTGCCCAATCACCATAAAGCTGTAACTGCTCAAACTGCTTCCTATGAGCTGAAAGGAGAGGGGAAATGATGCTCACAGACATCTACCACTATTTGGTGTCCTTATTTAACTCTTCTGAAAGGGGTAGTTACAAGGTTCAGTTGTCTTAATGAGGGCCAAATCCTCTTGGTTTGATTTGTTTGCGGGTGATATTACCCACCCTAGAACACCCACGCCTAACTGCCCTAATTTTCCCTTCCAAATATATAGGGGAAAGCAATGAACCATTCTACCATAGAGAATAAAGATATGACTGTATCTATACCCACTAGCTTGGCTACAGCTTTGATGATACCGCAAAATTGTTTTCTGCTACTGAATTATATATATATCAATGTTGCTTTTGCAGCATTTTTCCAACCCTATTCTGACTCTTTGGCATAATTTGGAATCACCCATAACATATCTAATAGAAAGTGCATGTTTGTGTGTCTCATTCCTTTATTTTTCCAGCAATAAAGACTTGTGAGTACAGGTGGCAGTTCAAGGACACATAGCATTACAATGCAGAAGGAGGGAAATGAGAAATGAAATTTCATTAGTTAATTAATTCAGTCAGTGGTTTTATGTTTGCAGTGTATGTAATTTCTTTGAGGCTGTTCCAGATAGGCATCTACGCCACAATTCCTCATTCTTTCCTGTTCTTTCACTTGCAATGCATTCTTCTTCTGTGAAATAAAGATCAAATATAGCTACAGTAGTCAGGGTGGTTTAAAACTGAGCTGGGGACATCAGGAACAGAGACTATATCTACCTGAACTCTTAGTTATCACTAGCTACTTGTTGTCAATTAGACATAATTGAGCACCCATAACACCCATTATTTTAGCAGAATGGTCAGAAAAAGACTTTAGCATCTCTTGTCCTCAGGTTTCTTTAAGGATTTTTTTTTGTCTTTTTTGTCTCTTTTTCATTTAATGAGTAGAACTGAATAAGCTAATTATATTATCACAGTGAATCAAACTAACTAGCTTACTAAACTACGCCAAGAAAATATTAACAGATTGTTGGGGGTTTGGATAGGTAGTGTACATACATGCTTTCTCACCTTTCTCGTGTTGAATGCTGCCTGTCAAATGAAGGACTGCAAAGTATTGTTTCTAACAGAAGTCTTATCACTTTTTCACCACATTTTATAATGTTTGCAGATGCAGCAGTCTTCTTACTTGAACAAGTGTCGCAGACAGGCTATTCAGAACTCAATTGGACTTGGCCTTTAAGCAACCTGAGCTACTTTTGAAATAGTATCTGTCCCCAAAGTTAGACCTAATGGCCTCTAGATGCCCTCTCAACTCTAATTAAAATTAGGACTAACATCCTAGTAACTTGTGAATTAAGAAATTTCTTCTGGAGTCTTGGTTCACTAAATCTTTCAGATTTGAGGGAAAGTCAGGTTATCTATTCAGGCTGTTTCTGAGACATACTGTACTTAGGTATGTTTCGGTTTTATGGTTTTGTAAAATATGATCTGTGGGCTGTAACTTTTAGTGCAGTGAAGAGTGAGATGCTGTTGAAGGAGACTCGAAAAGCTCTCTATCTTACCTGTTCCTTTGTGAAGTCCTTTCAGATATGTAACCAGTGACCTTTTCTACTCCTTAAATTTTGTTTTAAGGAGAGGAATTAATAAAATTAAATGTGGATTACTACATATCTAAGCTGCATGCAATAGGCTTATTTTTATTATTTATATTATAATATAGATCATTCGGGTAAAGATGGCTAAAATAAGGCAAAAGAATTGTGCTTTCAAAATGTCAGTTTCTCTCAAACGACAGCAGACACTGCCTAGATTAAGAGTTTAGCTCAGCTCTAAGCATCTACCTTACAGGTTCCTGAAGTTAGGTGAGACAGATTCCATCTAAGATTCTGGGTAATGGTTAGAATCATGTGGCTTGAGAGAATATGTATTCTATGGACATTTCTAAGCCCTATTGCTTAGATTTTTGTAACTGTCAGAGTGATTCATTTTCAGTTCAGGAAGTCTTTGGTCAGAGTCCATAGCAAATCATGTCCAAGAGTAGTTTTGCTAGAAAATTCTCTTTTCCATTCCCTCCCCTGCTGCATAAGGACTATTGCATGTTTTGGGGAAAGGATTTGATTTAGAGGTAGTGAAAACTGCATGCATTACTGAAGAAAGGGTTATATATTGGGGAGTTTTTTAATTTAAAGAAAAAAGTATTCTGTACTCTGCATTCCAGGCTTCTGATGAAGTTTTCAACAGGAATTTAGGAAAATACTCTCTTTTGACCCACTTTATTGGTTATATCTGCCATGTGTTGGAAAAGTAAGATATCCAGGTATGGATTGCCTCATCATCACATAGGTAGTCGAAAGATTTCTTATGAGAATCTTAATATGGTAGAGAAGGGCTTAGAAACTGGCTGTCTGCCAAAATGATGCTGTCTCTGGCTTGTCTTTGATCACACTCTCAGATACATCCACTGTCTTTTCCACTATCAGCTTTAGACAGTAGTTGAAATTTCTATAAATGTGAATACAGTCAAATTCCTGAATGCAGGAAAGCTGGGAGTTTAGCTCAAGGTCTTGTTGTCTTTTAGGGAGGTGGAAGGATACTTAGTTCATCTGGAGAGGGTTGTTCCTTCATTTTAGCTTTGCTCTCCACTTAGAAATTTCATTACGTCCTTCTTCTATTTCCTTGCTTTTTACATGCAGCCAGGACTGAACCTATGCAAATTCTTCACTGTAAAGGGGAATAAATGAAAATTTTCTTGCTTCAAATTTCCTTATGTTACTGAAAATTGAACCCAGATAAATCAAAAGAAATTAATCTCCCTAAAGGATTTAGTTTGAAAATCAGTGCAACAGTACACAGATGGAAGAAGAAGAAAACAAACTTGCTCCTTTCACTCAGCTCAATATTAAAAAGAGAAATTTGTGTGATGCCTCTGTTTAGGAATGCAGAATGAAACAAAACAACTGTCTACCTTACTGGAAACTGAATCCACTGAGTGTTAGAATGCTCTAATACTCATCCCTCTTCCTTTTAGCTGCTCACCAATTTTATGTTTTTTACCAAGAAACATGTAAACAGCGGAAAAGAAACATTTCATTTAGAATTTTCAATGCTAGATAAATTAGCATTTACTTCACTTCTTGACTTTTTCTCTCACTTCAATTTTCTGTGTTGTGACAGTAACAGCAGTAGCATTAATACATAATTAGATGGGTAGGAATGTGCTCAAAGTCAATAGCTTGTAATAGCTCCTTTGGAGCCATAGTAAAGTATCTCCTATTGCAAATACATGGTGATGGACTTGTTAAAACAGACATTAGTTATCCAGTAGTCCATTATGGCTCCTTGTAGTCTACCATTTGAGTAGCTCTATATTTAGAGTCATATTGATCAGTAATTAAGAGATAGCATGGTGGCAAAATAGAAACATATGATGAATAATCTTAAAGAAATAATTTATAAAAATGGCAGAAACATCAGGAACTGGCAAATGTTTTTTTCACTATTTTAGCTTTCATATAGAAACCAATAAACTCAATAAAATTATAACTGATATTGTGAGATTTCCTTGTGTAGGCTAAGAATCTTACTTCATCCAGAATTAATTTTTAAAACAGATCTATTAAAACTAGGAAGGAGTCAGGCAGGTCACCATCATATATGCAGCCTTCATCTCATTGTAAACATTAACAGTAGTGAACGTAAGCACTGGTAAAGGGAATTGAGCCACTTTTAATTTTCTTCATCTAGAGCTTTCCCATCTCTCATTAGTCTGGACTACCATACAGGTGAGTTTATCCAATTTTCTCTTTTACAACTATATTCACTGAAATGCAATTATAATAATCAACTAGTTACAAATGGTTAAGTATCTATTAGAATATGCCTAGAAAAGATGTTCAGGCATGATAATCTTTTAGACTATTAAAAGTGCCACAGTAGTACTAATCCCTAAAGGTTTTCCCTTGATACTCAGGATACTGGGACACAATTACATATAAACCCAGAAAGAACAGCTATTCCTTACTTGTTTTACATTTCCCTCCACAAGGGGACTGCAATATTATTACTTGTGTTGTGTGTAACGGAATTGTTTAATTCACAATAGTTCTTGCATATGTAAAGATCTAGTTACTGTGCTTGTACCAAGTGAGCAAAAGAGGGACGGTCTGCTGTGAACCTATTCTTCTAATTGTTCCAATCCCTGCATTAACATTAATTAGCAAATTTGTCTTTCAGTCTCTCCCACATGAGGCATGTTCAGTAAGGGTTGGGTCAGTAGGGAATTTAATTAATTTATCAGCAAATTGGATTTTTTCACTAGGTGTCCTTGCTTTGGCTTTCTTTTTGGTTGTTTTTTTGTTGGTGGGGGATTTTTACCCAGAAATTTTTGATGGTTTATATAACTACAGGGGTTTTTTTCATGTGCAATTCTCTGATGCAGCAGTTGTTAATGGAATGATATTGAATAGAAATGCTGCATTTGTAAAGAGTATCAAAAGAGAGGTACTGTCTGCCTCACTGGTCATTTGTAAGCAGGTAGCTCTGCTACAGTAAACTTTTTCCCATGTAGGCTTGCAGTCTAGTGGGAATATTACTTTACAGTAAACCTGCCAATAGCTGGATGTATAAATGTCTGATATTTATGGCTTAAGCAGAAAGGGTATCAGTGTGTGAGAATTCAATTCAACAAGGCTAATCTCAAATGCAATTAATGTTCACGTTCTTTATGTGTCCCTATGGTAGACCATTTGCCCAAGGAATTTATTGGAAGTGATACATTTAATTAAACTTCTTGAAACACTTGGGCAATGATATCATTTATGCGATAAGGCACCACTTTTGGAAAACAGAAAGAGGAACAGCATGGTTGTTGTATGCATTCTATACTGCTTTACATCTAACACAGAGTAGGTGGGTTACATGGAGGCTGCATGACAAGTGCTGCTCAGAAAAGGTGATTTCCTCATATTCTACCAAAATGCTAAATAAAAGTCAGCAATGTTTTGATCTTGTGTGCATTTTGATTTAGCTGTATGTACTATGTGAACAAAGCAAGGAAATTTGCTAAACTGCTTGTAGGAAAAAAATGTGGCTTTTTGTATTTCATTGGGAAATACAATAATAGGAAAGCAATTTTTCTGCCTACGTAGCATTTATTCTTTAAATTGTTAACCATAACAAGTTGTGGTCATAACATAGCCAGTGCCAGTGGCAATCGTGGAGCAGATCATCCTAAGTGCTGTCACATGGCACATGCAGGATAACCAGGGGATCAGACCCAGCCAGCATGGGTATGTGAAAGGCAGGTCCTGCTTGACCAAACTGATCACCTTCTATGGCAAGGTGAGCCACTGTGTGGATGAGGGAAAAGCAGTGAATGTCATCTACCTGGACTTTCGTAAAGCCTTTGACACGGTCTCCCACAGCATTCCCCTGGGGAAACTGGTTGTTCATTGTTTGAATGGGTGCACTGTTCACTGGGTTGACAACTGGCTGGGTGGCTGGGCCCAGAGAGTGGTGGTGAATGGGCTTACATCCAGCTGGTGGCCGGTCACCAGTGGCGTTCCCTAGGGTTCAGTATTGGGGACAGCCCTGTTTAATACCCTTAGTGATTCTCTGGATGAGGGGATCAATGGCACCTTCAGTCAGTTTGCAGATGACACCAAGATGAGTGGGAGTGTTGAGCTTCTTGAGGGTGGGAAGGCTCTGCAGAGGGATCTGGACAGACTGGATCAATGACCCAAGACAATTGTATGACATTCAACAAGGCCAAGTGCTTGGGTCACAACAACCCCATGTTGCCTTATAGGTTTGGAGAAGAGCTGCCTGGCAGAAAATGACCTGATGCGCTGGTCAACAGTGGCCAAACATGAGCCAGTGGGTGCCCAGGTGGCCAAGAAGGCCAATGGCATCCTGGCCTGTATCAGAAATTGTGTGGCCAGCAGGGCCAGGGCTGTGATTCTCTCTCTGTACTCGGCAATGCTGAGGTCACATCTCTGAGTCCTGTATCCTGTTTTGGATCCCTCACCACAAGGACTTGGAGGTGCCTGGAGCATGTCCTGAGAAGGCAATGAAACTGGTGAAGGGACTGAAGCACAAGTCCTGTGAGAAGTGGCTGAGGGAGCTGGGGGTGTTCAACATCAAGAAAAGTAGGCTGAAGGAAGACCTTGTCACTTTTTACAACTACCTGAAAAGAGGGTGTAGTAAGGTGGGGGTCAGTCTCTTCTGCCAGGTAACATATGACAGGAGAGAGGAAATGGCCTCAAGAGATTTGGAAAAAATTCTTCACTGAAAGGGTTGTCAGTCATTGGGACAGGCAGCCCTGGGAACTGGCAGAGTCACCATCCCTGGCAAAAATTCTGTGTTTAAAGTGCATGTAGATGTGGCACTCAGGCACATGCCTTAGTGGTAGACTTGGCACTACTGAGTTAACAGTTGAATCTGAGATCTTGGAGATCTTTTCCAACCTAAATGATTCTATAGAACTTCAATTAAAGAGAAATTCTGTGTTGTTACCAAGCCATCCTCCATTTGATGTTAAAATGTGCATGGTTGCAGAAATAAATACAAGAATTCTCATGGAAATTTTATTTTTGTAATTTTCTTGTGCTTTTTTTGATAAAGCTAGTCTGTGCTACCCTCACTTTGTGCTGATTCTGCTCATCTGATATTCTGAGATAAATTAGACAGTGCAATAAATTATTGTCAGTGTTTGTCTTTAGTGTGCCTATGTTCACAGTGTTCTAAGAGCTCAGCACTACAAGTGAAATTTGTGAAGACTGGCTGGGTGGATAAAAATTTCCTTTGTGCACTGTATGTCTAAGGAATTCAGGAGATTTTTGGATCCCCATAGCCTGAGTTTTGGCTCTCACTGTTTGAAAATGACTCTTTATAGAAGAAAGTGAGGATAAACATAGGTATGTAGGTGGATTTCCATAGGGAAAGAAAGGAAAGAGGAATTTTGGTTAATTGCTTGCATGGACCTTATAGATTCTGAATTATTTCAGAATTTTTCTACAATAACCCAAATATATGAGGTGAGATATCTCTGATGAGATGGCTAGAAAATTTTGCTCTAAGCCTATAACCCCTAATATGAATTCAATTCATAATTCAATACTATCTTTACAATTAAAATTTCTTCTGAAGTCTCATAAAATAAACCAAAACCACAAACTAACAAGCAAAACATGATTGATGATATTCATGAGCAGACTTCCAATTCAGGCAGTGAATTCTGCAGTGACACCAGTGTCCCAGACATGTCCTTTCAGGGAATGAAAGCATAAGAATTGTGAAACGTTGGGCATTTTTGTTATAGAAGTATTTAGATTAGATTTTTCAAATGCAGGTAAAGATACAGTCCCAAAATATTAATTGTAAGAACCATAAAAAGCCTTAATCTCCTGAGTAAATGTAATTACTCTGTCCATCTTGTGCGCACATGTTGGTATCTCATTCAAAGACATATAAAAATATTACATATTTGTAATAAAAAATTGCTGATTTTTTCATATATATATCCATGTGTATCAGGAAAAATACATATGGAGTAATTAATGCTTTTAAATCAGAGTAAGTGACACTTTTGCTAGGGTGCTGTAAAGTGAAATTTTATATTAAGCATGGGAAACTCTTCAAATGGCAGAAGGGATAAACAAACAATATCAAAGCACTGCTGAACATGCACTGTCTCCTCAAGTCTGTCCAGGCTCAGCTGGAGAAGCAGGTAGATGCTTCTTGAATAATATGAAAGCATTATCTTCTTTTGCCTATGTACTTCACTGTCTCC
Source organism: Orthonyx spaldingii (assembly GCA_013397795.1). Classification (NCBI taxonomy): domain Eukaryota; kingdom Metazoa; phylum Chordata; class Aves; order Passeriformes; family Orthonychidae; genus Orthonyx; species Orthonyx spaldingii. The sequence goes on from VZTJ01000748.1 coordinate 404,201, forward strand.
ATGATACAAAATACCATGGAGATTTTACTTGTGTTCTAGAAATGCCATATTTCTCCTGAAACTAAACACAGGTTACTGTTGGGGGCTATTTTTGTCTGTAGAGAAATAAGCATTGAGAAAATTTTCATCTTTGAGAAGTCTCCTAATACTTGATTAAAAAAAAATAAGGAATGGGGATTAAAGAGACAATAACAAATGAGAATATGTGTGCTAATTGCATCCCAGCATGAGTCCATACATCTTACCAGGTGTGTGTGTGCCAGTCTGAAATCAATCTGCAGGGCTTCACTGATAGTAAGGTTAGAAGGTATCCTTCTGTCTCGTTAGTTAGGCTGTCTGTTCATCATGGGGAGATGATGGATGCTGAATTCAAATCAAAGATTTCAGACAACCAAATAGGGTCTGCTGAAATTACTTTGACAGCGTTTGTTCTTAAATATTACTTTCATCTATGCAAAATCCTGAAAATTTGCAAAACATAACATTCAGCCACCCCGATTTACCATTCCTTCTTTTTCAAGCAGCCAGATCATAGGTTGGACCTGTATTAGAATCTCCCTTAGACCTTCTTTATTGCACTTCTAGCCCAAGTGTGATTCAGAGATATTTAAGACTCCCAAACATTTCACTAATTCTCTGTGATTTATGCAAACATAGGATGGCGAAAACTTATCTCTCACTGACTTGATGAGGAATTTTTATTTAATACAGAGTCTTAGGAGGGAGAAGGATAATAACATTAGCTCCTACTATGGTACTCTGGGAGAGCTGCTTAAAGTTACTTGTTCAATTTGTGTAGTCACTGGAGTGGTAAAAGAATGCTATATTACACAAAAGAACCAAGTCTGAAAAGTTTTATTGTTCTTTCTCTTTTTCTTAAATAAATACAGATACATCTCACTGCCTCTTAAAAATCCATGCAAAGACAATATAACTTACTTATTGGAGACTTTTAATGAAGCTTAGCATTTGCTTCTGTGGTGAAACGTAGAAGCATAATTATCCTGCCATTGTAGAGAGAGCATAACTCACCACACGGGAGAAATTCAGATATTACCCAGAAATAGGAGCATCCATGAAAAGAAAAGTATTGGTAAAATTATCCTAGTAAATATCATCAGAATGACAAGACATCCTGTCATGAAGGCAGGAATCTCATTTTCAAGAGAGTAACCTGATAATTTGGAGATAAGCTTGATTCAAGCCCTGTGATTCAAGTACTCCTGAACACAGTCCAACTGAGACCAGCATCTGGATATTGTACTTCGTGATGGCCTCTGCTTGGAGGGTGGAACATCATATACAAAACTAATGACTAGTTCTTCAAAACAGAATGAGGAACAGTTATTGTGGGAATTAAATTATACTCGTAGATAAACTAGAGAAACATAAGTTTATATTCTGACTTTTCTGTAGCTGTATGCTAAGAACAAGTATATAAATGCTCAGTTTAAGTAAATAAATATGGTAATGTGAAGCATTAGAATCTGAGGAACTTGGGTGGTAAATCATTCTCAATCATAATTGTGTCTATTACTACTGAGTATCATTTAATGGTATTTTAAGGTTTCATTTTATATAAATAATAAATAGGAATTTAGGATGCATATGCATATTGAAAAATTATACTTTGAAACTTCATTGCTGCTTTTTTTTATTACGTGGCAATTTTGGAGTAGAATCTCTAAAGCAGAACCTAAACATTTGTTATTTTTTTAGAAGATATGAATATCGAAGGTGTTCATCATTGCTATTGTTACTCTAACTTCAGTCAATAAAAATAGTTGCTACCTGTTTCTTCAGTCAGTTCAAGGGCTGGGACATCGGTCACCTTGGCTGTGACATGCATCCCCCTTGTTGCTTCTACCCATGTAAGCAGGCTGAACCTCTTTTGTGTTTAATCATTGTTGTACTCTCCAGTGCTCTCAGATCAGCTGAAACAACTAGGAATGTGTGCTGAGCACTGACACCACTCCCTGGTGCTTCAATCAAGGGGTTTTCAGTGTAAATGGCCTAGCTGTTCTCACAGCTATACTAGCCCCTAGGAGGCAGAGGGCACACAAGGTGTGGATGAGTGGCATTGAAACACGTATACATCAAAATCAGTTTGAAGAGAAGGCTCCTGTAACTGGAAAGTGGTTTATTTCACACCTGCTGAATATCACTCCTGCAGAACGGAAGATCACTTAAATTTACATGGAAGAGGTAAGCCTGCATATGCTATTTTTATTAGGCCAGATAATTTTGTGCTTTGTTCTTCTCCAGTGCAATCTCAAGTTGGTGTTGCAGGTGAGGTGAGACAAGCTCTGGACAAAGGGAATCTTAAGGTGAAACATGAACTAGCTTATCACTTGCAAAACAATATCTCAGCATCCCATTGAAGAAAATAGGACTTTAATATGCCACAAGAAGCCATTTATTCAAATGGATTGTATTCTTGCTGTCAGTGGGATCATTTAAAGCATTCAGGCTAACTGTCCCTAGATTTAAATAACAGAGAGAATCAAATATAGTTGTGTTTTTGTCACTTTTTCATGTTCAAGAATGATGCCAAAAAAAATGAGATTTGTGTTTTCCAATGTCACATGAGAGATCATCTGAATATAAATCCTGAGTAACAGCCATACGTTTCCTGAAAATGTCTGCCACCTCCCTCCTATGAACTCAGATAACATCACCTTTTCAGAGTATAAACAGACAGTGCTAACAGTTCTTCCACACAGGAAAAAGTCTTTTGGATAGCATGTAGTTAAATAAAACACCAACAGTATAAAATATGAAACCACCCTTAAGGTGTGATGTGTTTTATGAAACATATAATTCACCACAGAGGCAGCAAAAAGCTTTAGCTACAAACTGCAGCTGCCCACATAAATTGGCCCTAATGTCTATAATGCGACCAAAATGCAAAAAAATAATTACACTGTGTTGCTACACACACTATTCTAAAGCAGATACTTGTTCAGAAGCCTGTAAGTTATCACTCAGGTTTGCATCTAAGCTGAAATATTAGTTGATGTTAAATAGTATGTAAAGCTTTGGCTTCCCCATCTTGAAAAAGCTTTAGTAAAACTAAATGTGATACAGAACAGAGCAAAGAGAAATAGGAATTCTTCCATGCTAGGAATTACTCTGTGGACCAACACATTTCATCTTGGAATAGAAACATCTCCAGGGAGATACTGCAGTGACCTATGAAACCCCAAGAAGCAAGGGGAATGTGCACAGAGAAATTATTTCCTCTCTCTCATAGTACAAGAGGTGACAAATATCTGATTAAATCAAAAGATAGCAGATTGCAAATCAGCAGAAGCAAGTGCTTGTCCACACATGGCATGGCTGAGCCTCAGACCTTAGTGCCAGATGGTGGTGGTTCCCAGAGTTTACATGAGTTTAGAAAAGAGGTTAAGCAGACATATTAAAGTAAAATCAGATAAGGGCTTTGAAATAAAATGATGGTCCTCATTATGTATCTGACCTGCTCTTCCATGCTTTCCTAGACATCTGCTACAAGTCACTGTCAGAGATTAGCAAATTATGTAAGCCTTTGTCTGACCTGATACAGCCATTTACAGCTCCTAAAGCTATCTTAATCATCCACAAAACTTAAACCACCTGCTTATGTATTTAATGCTACATAAATCAGTGTAGCAATTATGTATGTGTTGTATATAGTGAAAAACACTATTTTTGTATCAGCTTTCATTTGTGTGAAACTTAGTAACTCTCTTCCATTATATCCCATCCTGTTTTCTATTTCAATAGATGTGATTTCTTCCATTAATAATAGTAGGAGACAATAATGTAAATCCTTGGTTTCAGGTACAGAATAGGCCCACGCAAGCCTATTCTTTTGAAGAATAATATGGCATTACCAAACTGTGAAGTAAACCCATAAAATATTAATTACTAATTGATTTAGTCTGGCTGGAATTCAGCATTAATGGTTTCACTTAGTGTTACCTAGGTTTTCAAAATTATGTCAGAAGTATAGTGTAGGAAGTCACAAATGGAGCTGGGGAATGTGTTTTAACTCTTCATCTCTAGAAACCTGAGGTCAAAATCCCATTGTCCCATGCAGACATGACAGTAGTGTCAACCTGTGCTCTTGTGAATGTTAGTGAGCAACATAAAACTACTACACAACAAGGGTAGAAGTGAAGAGTGGAGTCACCTGTGGGTCAAGAATGTAGTGCACTGAATACAGCTTTTAAATTGTCTATTTTGTATAAGTGGTTCTCAAATGAGTCTGAAGACTGAGAGCTTCTCTAAGTGACAAAAATGAGGTGAAACACCAACTTTGTCAGCATCCGCTGTTATTATACTGGAGAATTTCCAAAGCAAGTAAGAAATACAGAACTTCATATACTTCTGTTTCTTGTTTCTTTCCAGTACTTTGTGCCATGAAATGGACCCCCCTGTTAGTATTACAACATAGTAGTTCCATTAGCAATCGTTGAAATAAATTAGGCCACCAAGACCTGTTTTCTACGTATTTGGCTGAAATACCTCTAGGAGAATAGATGCTCTCCCTTGTTCTCTCTAAGGACACTCTCGGTAGTTTCACTGGCATGCAAACACACTGGGCAGCTGCACAGCAGCTTCATGTTGTGGATCAGCCCTTCAACAAATCCATGCCATACTATTGCAAACAGATAGCTCAGATCTTTGGTCATCCAGATTGGGAATCTGTGGCAATGCACCATGACATTCATTTGACCACATCGTTGATTTCCTTTCCATGTAAACCGGGGAATAGAAGGGGGGCAAATGCAAGCCTGAGGTTTATCTGGGTGTACAGACATGAGATGCAATCCCAAAATTACAGAAGCAAGATACAAAACCTGAGAAACACTTCAGTTTCATGCCACGCTTATTTTTCAGTCATAAGAACTAGAAGTTTGTGGGATTTTGAATGGTATGTATGTCTCAGGAAAGGAACCAGGAGGCACAAGCACACATGGGCATTTTCATGGGCACCAAGAATGACAGACTTGTTATTTTTTCATAATATTATGTAAGTTAAACAGGAATTTTGTTTGTTTGGGGGGTTTATTTGTTTTGTATTGTTTATTTGACAATGTCTTTATACACACAGAAGGACAACACCATGTTTGTCAGTATAAATTTAAGCACATTAGACAGGATTTAGGCTGAGAAGTGAGGAAAGACACTAAAGAGTTATAAATCTCACATTATGAAATTTGTGTGTTCTTTTTGCAGATCTTGTTCTTTGATATTGTAGTTCATAACTTTACTATATATCTAAAGCATTTGGGTTTCTTTCTAATATTGACAATATTTTTTTTAATGTGGGTTTGTTGTGTTTTTTTGGTGCAGAAGTAAAATGCTCTAAAATACAGATCTGATCTACAGCCAGTGGAAGAAAGATTAGTACTTTTGTCCATTTCTCAGCTAAATTTACTATCTTGTCTTTAAAACCTTGCCACGGTCAAAAAGACCATCTTCATAAAACTGTTAAATCATTTGTGTAAAAGGAAAACTTGATGAGTTCGTGGATCCAGGTTGTCTCAAGTGTTCCTGTAGGAAAGCAAGCTCTATAGCAATGAAGAATGTATCTGAGAACATTTTTTAAGATGACCATATTTCATCTGCCATTTAACAAGGCATCTGCAAAGAAAGTATGAAAGAGGAGGTATCCCAGCTGGCCAAGGATACTGACATTGGAATGTGAATTATTTCCTCAAAGAAAACATATCTTTACCTTATGTAAAAGTTTAGTTTAGCCAGTATATACATTTACTGGACATTTAACTTTCCGTGACCCAGACACTATTAAAATCAAATTTGGTTTGTTTCTCTTCTATAATTAGCATTACTCTCTTCTGAATGTAACATCTCCTTCCAGTCAAATATGAAGAAGCTGATCATTAGGGCAGGTAGCTTCAATAGTAGTAGTTTAAAACTTTAAAAATGTGTATGATTTAGTTGACAATTTAAGAGACAGGGATCAAGATTTAAAAACAAGAAAAAACAAACTCAGGATTTTTTAAGTAGTAATGTACAAATACTCTGTTTCAGTTTTACCATTAAAAAAGAATATTTCAAAAAGCTTTTAAGCCCACGACTGGAAAGAAATATATGAAAGCATTATTATTTTTATATATGAATCTATAGCATTTGTCCTTCAACCTAAAATGTTGTTGGGTATTTTTAAGTCATAGAAAAAGATACTGTGGAAGGAAGTTGTAGCAGAAATACATTTTAAATTTATTATATGCAATGAATTTTTTAATCTTAGCTTTTGATTTGTTTTTATTATGAACTTTCCATTAAAAGAAACAAAGGATAGCTTAAAAGACATTTGGTAATTAAAAAGCTGTACTCAGTGTCATCATTTATCTTTGGTTTTTGCTTATCTTGCTCTTATAAAATGCATACTGTTATGTTACTTAACATTTGTAATGGAAGGTTTTTAAATAGCTTGTGATAATTAAACTGCAAGGTAAACAAAATATATTATTACATTATTTTAGCTAGTAGTTTTTAATCTCATAAAACAAGCAGGGGCTGCAGGATAAAGAACATTCTAGTTTACTTTTGTGTTTTTTAATATATTTTATGAGATTGTCTGGCATACAACACAGAATCACAAAATAAATAAAAATAGTCCTGTGTGGTTAATTGTGATCTATGGATAATACTCTCTTTACTTTTATTGCACACGTATATTATCCAGAAATGAAACACCAGCTTTCTTGAAAACAACAGAAGTTTAGCTTTTTGTTTCAGCAGAGGCAGATTTAATTCTGGAGGTATATCTGCAGTTGCAGCTGCTTTGTTTGTGACATAAATGTATACAGGTTACAGCATTCACCCCTGAAAATTATTTTGCTGTTCTTGCTTTACTACTTGTCACAGTCAGAAGTGACTCCCACCAAATCTCTCATTAGAATTGTTGTCCTTGTTTTCACATCCTAGGAAATCCCATCCGAGCTATCTTAACTACCCACTGAATCCATAACCAATATTAATGATCTCTTTTCACACAGCCTGCCTGGAACTGTTATAAGAACTTTCTACTTTTCCCCTTCAGCCATGCAGAACAGCCCTTTGCTTCACCTCCTCTTACCTTGTTTCTGATATTAGTTCAAAACTTATTTCTTCTCCTGTGATCTTGGTGTTCTCCCATTGTGTTTCTTGTCATTTTGACACTTAATAAGAGATCATTTATGCCAAAGAAAGTGCCACTATTTACTATTATAAATTCACCATTATTTTTTCAGATAAAGTTGGCCTATCCTTTTCACAAAGTGCTGGTTCTAACAAGAAGTCCTTGCTAGCTTCCTTTCATCAAAAAGAACTTTTAAAAAATGTTTTTCAAAGTGAAAGAGTCAAAACCATTCACATGCAAATATTTCAGTAGAAAAAAGTGATTACATGCATATAAAAATTACTATTTTTGCTTATGAGTGAGTACACAGAAAGGAACTAGAGCCAAGCAGTTCAAGTAAGTCTGTGCAGAAGAACTTCAAACAGCATCATTTTAAAGACAGAAAAATATCTCCAGTGCAGGCAGATTTCTTTGGATGGATAGACCAGCTTTTTTTTCAAAATAGTCTCTTTTTATAGAGTACTGACTGCTCCATTCACCTTCAAAAACCTCTTTCATAAGAAAATGTTTAGTTTAGACCTCAATTTAAATTATAACAGGAACTAGCAAAATTTCTCCCTATTTATTTTGTTGCATTCCAACTAAAATAGAATAAGGTTCCAATCTAGGTGTTCTACATGCACACAAACACGTCACCAATTCCCATCACATCATCCAATACAAATCTGCATTTGCAATCTCCATCCTAGAAGTCAGTGCTGTGAGTCTCTAAATACGTTGTCACTGCCATTAAGATTAACAACAGGACTTCTTCCAGCAGTGGTAGCCTTAGAGAGCTTGTAAAGCATTTTTTTAATGACACAAAAATCCATATTTTGCAGAAAAATAGCCCTGTTTTTAAAAGTTTCATACACTTCTGGCTTATAAAAGTCTGAGGACCACTAGTGCAATGCATTCAAATAACCAGCATGAAATGAACAAGATTCAAAACATTGCAAACACTACTCTTTTTTTCCTCTTTAAAAGCAAATTTAAAGTGCTTGCAGATTACTTTTTCTTCAGAAAGACTTTAATTACAAAATAAAAAATGAACATAAGAGCATATAACCACCTATTTTTAAAGTTAGAATTTTAAGTTAGAAAGACTACTGCTGCCAAAGACTCCAAAAGACAGCTTGCAGCCAGATTAAAGTGTGGTCTCCGCTGTTTGATAGGTGTATGGTCAGTACTGTAATAAATTGTTAACAGCATATCTGAATCAATTCTGAAATAGACATCACATATATTTTCAAAATCTGAACTGAGTCTTGATACATATTGAACAAAGAATTTTGGCAATGTACACTTTGCCAGCTCAATAAATAGCTCAGAAAACAAACATATAACTTTAGTTCCCTCATTTTAGGAGAAGTTACAGTAGTAGGATCCCATACATTTTTCCTCATGAAAGGAGAAAACCAACTTCAGCATGAAAAGCCCACAAGAGTTCAGAAACCTTTTTCATCCAAAACTTTAGAAGGTTAAAAATGAGTTTATTCAGCTCCTAATGCTATGCTTAAAGCAGTCCTTTGAAAAGGTTGTTTCCATTTGTCTCTGTGCTGAAATAAGGGTATGCTGAGAAGCTATTTGTGGAAAATAACAATCATCCTTTCCCTGAATCAGTGTGTGTTGTCGATGAGCTTCTACATAGGCAGTTGATGGAAAATTCAAATTTAAGTAACATTTGAGTTGACCATGGAATACTGACTTAATTTATTACAGTCATGATTTCTTGTTATGTGCCCTATTTTCAGGGGCTGCTTTCTCACACTGAATTGTTCAAATTCTCCAGGTTTTTGGGGGAATGTCCAGTTGGTATTGTACAGAGAAAAGAGAGACTAAATTACCTTCAGGGTAGCTCCTCAGATTAGAATCAACAAAGAGGTACACGTACTGTTTACAAAGAAAAGAAACTGGTCTTTGATCATTTATTACCATTGATCATTTTTTATTGAAATGCCAGGAGCTTAAAAGTTGGCTTCCAAGCCCCCATCATTCTTTGATAGAAGTATGATCAACAGATCTGCCCTCCAAAGATTCACCAACTTGAAAGACCTTTCAATATGCAGAATGAAAGGTCACCATCTCTTGATGAACAGGCTGGGGAAGAGAAAGGGAGTGTCCCTTTCAACCAATATTTATTCTCTTTAATCATGTATAAACACCATTTGGCTGCACATTGTTTTCTTATTGCAAGGTTTCCCTGGTTAACTACGGGTGTCATCCTAAAACAATAATTATGATTTAGGCTTTGTGTGGGTAACTCACTTCAGTACGTGGAGGTAAATCCTGTAGCTTCGAGTGCCTACTTTGATGTGAATGCAATTATTTTATGAGCATAAGTTAGGGAATAAAATGATCCATTCTGTTTCATCCTCTGCCTTTTTAAGTGGATAGCAACTTTACCAGACCATCTGTTTTCCATAAAATATTTATATGTACATAAGAGAGAGAGAGAGAGAGAGAGAGAGGAGAGAGAGGGAAGTAGGACACCACGGAAATAGAAGAAGAGTATCTGAGGACAGCTTTAAAAATGCAACTTATGTAAAACTTTTTTGATAAAACATAAGTATAAATTAAAAGTAAGACCTGAAACCCTCTGAAAAGGGTTTTATTTTATGATCATCAATATGTGCTAAAGGAAATTGTAGCTCATGAGTTTTTTCTTTACAAAGGAGAAGAATCTCACTTGTAATACTGATCTGTTGTGCCCAAAGGAAAACTTAGTGGGAAAATCAACATATTAATTTTTTTTTTAAATTATCATGTCTGGTCAAAATAATGAATTGACTAAAGAGAGTTCAAAAGCAAAGCTGCCACCACACAGTCAGTAAAGAAGTTGAACTCCACTTCATTGCAACTTGCACCCAAACTTTAGGTATTGATTTAGCTCCAGGCATGAACAGTTATATTCCCAATCTAGACAGTGAAAAAAGTGATTCTGGAAACAGGAGAAATATTGCCAGACTGGTCATGGTATCTGGGTTTAGGCAGGCAGAGATCTCCTTCTAGAGGCCTCTGCTGACACATGTCACTATTGACTGAAGATCAAATTCTGTGTACAGAATGTTCATTCTATATCAGCCAGAAGTGTGGACCAATAGAAGGGGATTTGCAAAGCAAACCAGTTGGTGCAGAGGACCCAACATACACTTTCAAATCATACACACTTCAAAGCTGTGCCCTGGTCCTGAGCACCATTGTCCAGTGATGCTGGGAATGCAATGAATGTGATCCTGGAGTGCATCTTCCCATGCTGCTTCCTCTCAAAGGGATCCAGGTTTTGTGTCCTGAGCCCACCAAGGCAAGCTAAGTGAGGACAGGCAAGGAATGTACTTAAAGGCATCTTGACCTGAAGCAAAATATCAGAAAAAATGCACCTACTGACATTGAAGTCTTTCACTGGACAGCTAAACTTTCTGTGGAGACTGGATATACCTAACTTAGGATGGCATTTCATGTATGTATTCAAAACTAAAATTGTTGCAGTTTAATATTCAAATACGGAAAAGAGCTAAAGAGATTTGGCTTCTTACTTTTATTTTCCTAGAATATAATCTTGTGTCTTTTCGTAACATTTTTCATAAACTTTTATTTCATTGTCTAAGAAAAGGAGTATCAAAATTGCATGTAGTAGGTATGATCAAGCAAAATTGCCTTCGGTCAGCAATGGAACAGTTTGCATGCCCACTTTACAGCAACTGAAATGAATAACAAAGCTTGCTGCTGCACATTCTAGAGCTTTGTTCTTGGGTACCTTGGATGAAGCCCTTGCAGCCCTGACTATCTTTCTCCTCTATATCTCAGTGTGGAGCAAATTTAAGACTTTTCAAAGGACTACTGAGTGGATGTATGTATTTTTTTTTTAGAAATTGTCTCCTCCAATTTGCACCCATTTTGAAAAGAAGCATCCTTGTACTATATCCCTTACAACCCCTCCATTTCTTCTAGTCAAAGCCTCTGCTTCTTATATTCTCCTTCAAAACCAATCGTTCTAATAATATGCCCAAAAATGGCCAATTTTACTCCTATAAGATAATCATATGTGATGTTTGTCCTCGTGGTGGGGAAAACAACAAAAAAAGCAGAGGCTTCATCTCTTTCAAACAGTTTCAGGAGGCAGCTGAATCTATAGCAGAAAAGCAAAGTGGTACATAAAAAACTAGTTTGCAACATTTTTTTTCTTTTTCTCTGCCTAGCCTATGTTTAAGTAACAGATCACAGAAGAAGAGAAAAAGGAAGGGAGTTAAAAGTGAAGGTATTAGAAACCCAGTGTCTACAGCTGTTCCACAGAAACAGCTGTTTCTTTTAAGGAAAAAAAAAGCAATTTTTTTTTTTTTTTTGAAGAAAGAACTAACCTGATCAAAGAAGGGCACATTTTATTTTCAAACTCAGATTTCACTCAACAATTTGCATAATAGATTAGCCTGTGAGTAAAGAGGTCATTTAACAGAAAAAAATCAAGAAGGCAGGAGAATTTCTGCTTGCCGTTGTTTCACTGAGCAGTGCATTCTCACAGCAGACTCATTGCACTTCTGTCTAGCTAACTTAGCTCGAGTAGGCATAGCACTTGCTTTATCTGTACAGCCAAGCATGAATGCTAAATGATGACCACTAAAATAAAAGGAAAATAGCCCCATGCATTCATTGGTGTTAGTGATTTTTTAATACAGATGGTGATTTAGCCCGGTTTCAATCCCATGTGCCTCAGTTCAGTGCCTAAATTTGAGCAGGATAAATCAAAGCAGAAGAGAAAGGCAGAGATGAGATGAGATGAGAGGGGGAAGAGGTGTAACAGTTTGGAGTTAGCAGGGGTGTGCAGGGAAGCACCACATGTCAGTCATCCCAGAATGGGGACTCGCAGAGGCTCACCCCAACCTCTCCGTGCTAGGTGATGGCCCCGGGGCCGCTGCGAGTTACAGCCTCACACAAAAAAGGGTCACTCCAGTGATACGGGAAGTTGAGCTTGAGCTGCTGGGGCTCGGCCATGAGGAGCTGAGCATGAGGAACACTGAGAAATTCCGGAGCACCTGCTGGGGAAGGACTGGGGTCTCAGTGCGCCTGGTGCTCAGGAGAGTCGCAGCACCACTCACAGCCCCGATGCATGTGGGAAGAGCAGTGAGGAAAAGGAGGGCAAGAAGAAAAGTCCAGCTTTATGCACAACATTTCCCACTGCCAGCAGGAAACCACTTGCTTTTCCAATCAGTGGGTGTCAATAGTCAGAGGTAGCTAATGCCCTGTGCTCCTACCTTTTGGATGTCCCTCTGGAGCTTGGCTCCTAGGGTGATACATCAAAGGGAAACATCCAGAAGCAGCTTGCACTGGCCTAAGATACTAATTCTCATTTTATTACTAAAGAAACCTACATACTCTGTGCCTACACCACCACAGCCTTGGAAGAAAATAGATATTTATATAATATTATTGACTTTATAGTGCAAATAGAATAAATCTCCTATCACCAATGAATCAGTTTGACATTTGTGTTGGTGACACAATTCTACTTTTGACTTCACAGTATCATAGAATCATTTAGGTTGGGGCATATCATTATCAAGTTCGACTCTTCCTTCCCATTGTGATCACAGTCCAGTTCCTGCTTGCATCATCTTCTGCCTGCAGTTGGGAAAGTGTTGCAAGAGTAAGCATTTCATTCATTTTGATCAAAGTCTGCACCTTGTATCTTCAATCAAAGTGAAGGTACTTATCCAGATGCAGTGTTCAGTAATCAGTAGGGATAATGCACAAGCAATCCATCAGTGCTTGAAGTTGTTCTCTATGAGCCCTTTCATGGCCCTAAATTGCTTATCATAGGCAGAATTGATGCATTACATTTTGTCCCCAACTTTTCTAAAAGATAATGGAGTCATTTCTGGAATTATTCCAATATACCAGACCTGTTCCTAGTTCTGAATCAAGGTTGTATTGTGTAGTTAGGGTTCTAATATTCTGCTATCACATAAAACAACCTCTGCATTCCCTCTGCAGCTTTGGTGGGAGACAAATGCACACCTGTCTGTCCAAGGTTCTGCATGCACTGACACACACCAGAGCTCAGCTCCAAGGGCTGTCATTGCTCAGCTCTCCCCTTACACTGCAGTGGTTTTTTACATTGAAAACCCACTGAAGGGGAAAAAATGCAGAACTCTCCATTCTGTAAACCTCTGTGAGCAGAAGTTAGGTGAGGACTTCTCCCTTTCATGTCAGTATGGCTGTTAATTAACATTCATAATGACTTAATGGCTTGATTTTTGTACACACTTGGACATGGTCTCTTGAGAGCTGTACATTGGGAAGGAGAGTGTTGTTCAGCTCCCAGCTGGACTGAATAACGAAAGGGCTAGCAAAAACAGCCTTTATGGCAAACACTAGTCGGAAAAAAAAATTAACCACATGTTCCACATATAAAAAGCCTGCCATATGAGAAAAGGCTTAGAGAACTGGGTTTGTTCAGCCTTGAGAAAAGAAGGATTAGGGGAGACCTTGTCGCCATGTTCCAATATTTACAGGGTAGTTCCAAAGAAGATAGACTCCCTTTTTACAAGAAGTTGCATGGAAAGGACGAGGAATAATGGGTACAAATTTCCTCTTGGGAAATTCTGACTGAACACAAGAGGACAATTTTTCACAATGAGAACAATCAGTCATAGGAATAATCTCCCCAGGGAAGTGGTGGGTTTCCCAACATTTGGCACTTTTAAGATTTGCCTGAACAGGATGCTGGGCCATCTGGTCTATGTTGTGCCAATGCCGAGAAAGATTAGACCTCATGATCCTTGAGATCCCTATCCTATGATTCTATGATTTCATCTCCATTTTAGAGCTTTAACAATTTGCATGTAGACGTACTTCATTCTGTGGGACTCTGCTTTATGTGTGCAGGACAGGGTTCATATACACACAGAAATATATGCACACATATGTGAGTTTGTTAGAGTGCACATTAATCTCACGTGGATTATTTGGCTCAGCTTTGGCATGCAAGACTACCTACATGGAGATGCTAGTGCTACTGCAGCTTCTGCTCTGTTCTCAGGACCAGGCAACTCATGATCCCCCAGCTCTAAGTGGGGAGTTGACAAGATATGGCTTCTCCATTATGAGACAGGGAATATTCTGCCATCCGACTGGAGAGATTTCCCACTGCCCCATCCTGTAATGTGTGGAACTAGAGCAGATAATTGCCCCATTTTGCAAATTATGAAGCCGAAACCACTAAATAATTTATCTCATTATTTTCTGTAGTGTTTTCCCTTTTCTGTGGGTAGTAGTTGTAAATCATAATAATGTACAAGCCAAAAATGCATTTGCAAAATTCTTGAATTATCCAGGGATGAAAACCCAGTTTTCTGCTCAGTTTCTTTGCTGGACTCACGTGCTGGTCAGTTTTAAGCAGCACAAATAATCAGACCCTGCAAACATACAGAATATGCCAATAACTTTTCAGGTGGATAAATCTGTCTTGTCCTGTCCTTCATCTATTACAAATATAGGGAAAAAAATGGAATAATAAATTTAATTAGATTTCCTTCATTAAATAAATCCAAGCCAAACTGTGAACAGCAACAGAAAGTCACTAAGTGGCTTTTTGAGACTGTATTTTTACAGAGTTAGAAGTTTCTGCAAAAATTCATAAATGTACTGTAGCTTTTGAGTTTATTTGCCACAGCTTGGTATTAGCAACTAGCAAACAGATACCGGTTTTTGCAGACAGATATGCATCTCTTTGTCTAAAGGGCTTATTTACATGCACTTTCAATTCTGAAATTTATATGCACATGTTGGTAGATATATATGTGTGTGCACATGAGTATATAAACTGTTGTGCACACATAAAGCACAGCCCTACAAAATACAAGCGTATCTACATCCAAATGAGTAAAACTCCAATCTTCTTTACAGAAATACTATAAACAACCAAATCCTCAGTAATCTAAATGATGAAAATAGGTCTTACCAAAGTCAATATAAAGAAGGAATTATTTTATCACCCTTCACTGCACATTTTAAGTAACAGATGAATCAGAGGAGACTTTGCAATTATAATTCTTTGATCTTTTTCTTTAAAATAAATGATGACAGCTGAAGGAAGGATCTCATGACGTGCCATTAATAGTGCATTATGGACAACATGAAACATGAAATAAGAAAAGCTTTGCAACAAAGGTGTTGAGTTTTTTAAACTGTTACAAGACGGATCATTACTTGGGGAAAGTCCTCTGTTCAGCAGTTCTGTGCCACAGGGTTCATCAGCTCTGGCTAGAAGATGACTTACTTAACAGTTGCAAGACATTTATCCCCATAACACAGCCCTAATTCATGTTCTTTGCAGTCTGCTGCATTTTCCAGTAGATCCCTGGCTCCTTTGCTGGCATTACTAACAAGAGTGGAATAACTGTTTTCTGGGACATGAAGCTGACACGTGGTTCTTTGGGTGGCCTTCTCTCCCTCTCTTGGATGAGCTTTTCTCATGGTTTATCTGCAACAGAGAAAGATTTGCTATCCACATGCCTTGTAGTGCACTGTAGAGAGGCCTTTTATAGAAAGCTTAAGAACTGGAAGACACCTGTCTTTTGGTATGAAAACAAGCACTTTCACCCAGTCATTCAGTAGCCTTGGATATGCGGCCTTTTATACTTCTCTACCATCTGGAATAAATGAAGTGTCTATTTATTCTCTTTTCTCAAACTCAGATAAACTCTTGTTAAATAAAATGACTTTCTGGTGACCTCATCCAATTCATGCATAATATTTTGGGGGGAAATGGAATGTGAAGGAAATTTCTGTTAATTTTGAAACAAAATTAAATGCACCGTAAACCTTACAGTAATATCTCGGGTTTTTTTCAATGTGTAAGCCAAGAGTTAAAAATGCAATTGCCATCAGAGACCTTTTTCTTTCCCCGAAACTATGCATGCACGATCTGCTGCTTGCTGCAGAAAACCAGTAGCAACAGACAAGGTGCTGTACACTTCAGACTGTGCTGTCATTATCTTACTTCACATGCCATCAAGCAGTGGTTTGGGTAAGGTGGATTTGGAGATACCCATACACGACACTGTGTACTTTTGAGAGAAAGGACAGAAATGCAAAGAACGCAAAGACCGGTGATTTTTTTATTAACGACTTATCTAAGAGTTCAGGGAGAATGTGAGGAAGTGATTGATATAAACTGGTGATCTGAGTGTGAAACAATGAAGCTGAATGTGAACAAGGGTATTTTATCTGATTGTCAAGAACATGCACAACACAGTGCAATCTCTTTGGTAAGCAAATCATGAAACTACTAATCAAAGAGTATGCCCTAATGGCAAAGGGACAAATAACTGCATAATGGCAGTATTTATCTAAGAAATTAGATTCTTTCAAACAGCATGAAGCTCTACAACGCAATCACATATCAGAAACCCTTAGATGTATCATAAGTGACAATAAAGATAAAAATCCATCTTTAACTGAAGAAAAAAAAGTCCACGATAAATATGTCTTTAATGGCCTCTGTCTCCATGAATAAATAATTGTTTCTTTCTTTAGTGTGGACAGGACTGAGATTCCTCCAGTTGTGCCCTGTATTGAAGGGGTTTTTTTTAATCATCCAGAAGAAACCATCAGTCTACTATCACAACCTGCTCTCCATTTTCTCAAGCAAATGAAGTTAGGAAGCTGGAATGAACACAAGCTAGTATATAACTCATTATATCCTTTCCAATCAGCATTTATTATTATACTGACGCAGCTCCGAAGGGGGGGGAGGGGGGAGCCTGGGGGTGGCTGGAGGCTTCTGCTTATACCAGGAGTGTCTTAGAGGCTCCGAAACACCACTCTGGCCAGCACAGCCGGGTACTGTGCAGACAGCCTGTCCTACCCCAGCCGGTGTTCTGGCGAGAGCATCCACCTGCCCCCAGCTAGATAGCTCGTGCGTTACCAGGATTCAAACAGAGGGCCCAATTCGCATAGAGTTCCAGAAGCACTTTATTCCGAAGGTGTCCAGAGGTGAAAGAGGCCAAATGACCTTGTGAAACCCTTGTTATAGGGGCACCGGCCAGGGGGCACAGGGGTGGGGAGAAGGCAGGGGGATACAGAAGGAACGAGGGGTGGAGTGAGGGAACAGGTCAAGGCCAATGAACATAGGAGAATTAACATATCAAGGTGAAGTAACCTAGGGAGAGACCAACTACTTCTTAAGGAGTGATTCAAAGAGCAGAGCTGTCCCACCAACATATATCTGTGGTTTCAGGACCTCTCGGCTCCTTGGTAGTTCCTGGGATGGGCTCAGCCACCCCAACATTATACTTTCCTGCTTCTTCAGAAAACAAAAAGGACTAAAAAGACATTAACTGTTTAAACCAAGAAAGATTTATGGGCACCTTTCTGTTTTAGAAACAAATCATTTTTTCATCCAGGATTCACTGAAAGACATATATTTATCTTAACATACCAAGATGTCATTCTACTGTTGATATTTTCTTTTTAATTTGTTCTGTGGAGAACTTTTCAAAACTTCCTAAGCATTTTCAAAGCACGCAACAGTTACTGTAGAATAACAGAAGTCTAAGAATAGCAGATGAGCAGAAGGGTCCAACTGAGAAGGAGAAACGGGCTAGAACTTTGTTCGTGAAGCTGTTTTCACAGTGCCCTGGTGCTGTTCTGTCAACCCTTTGCTGTGACCTGTCTTTTGCAGCTGGTTCACATTGCTGTAACAGTTCTGGCTTTGGCAGCTGTTTCCAGCACCATGGCAATCCTGTACATGACAACTTCAGCAAAGCAGCCTCTCTCCAGTATGCTGTTCCCACTCCATCCTTCTGGAAATATTTCTTCCTGCAACATGCACATTGTTTTCTGGAGCTGCTCTTGATGTTACAGAGGAAGTCTGCAGTATTCATGGTCAGAGCCTTCCAACCCACACAGTATGCTGGGTGCACCCATTGTCCAGGCACCTCTTCCTACAAACACCTGGGCTGGTGGGAGCCACTTGACAACCTGACAGGGATGGCAATGCCACTTTGAACACCTGTAAAAGCCACTCTAATGCAAGCTGCCTTTTGTAACACAAGCTTCTTCCCATGCCCATCACCTTTTTGTCTGCTTTGCAGTAGATCACATCATGCTGAAAATGAACCCAAGATTGTTTCCAACCACCTCCATCCCTCCCTGAATCTATCTTTATTCCATGAGCATCAGTGCTGGCACAGAGCAGGATGAAATTTTGTCCTCAGTGGTGTGGGGGAGAATAAGCCCTTTTTCCAGTTGACTTAAATGGATTTTGTGACTGTATCCTGAGCTGAGCAGCACAGTTGGCCTGTCTTCTGATACTGCTTTCTCTTTTTTGGACTCTTTTGGAAGTTATCCTCCTCCATGAATAACATCTAAGTCCTCTTTTTCACTACACCATGTAGATATCCAGACTGTGTCATGCATCCAGGATAGCAGAAGGACAGGAGAAAATGCCTGAGGAGACACATGAACACCCCTGTGCTCCTTGTTCTTCCTTCAGGCAGCTATCCAGAAGTATGTGATCATGTTATGACTGCAATCTTTATTCACTACATTTCAAAGAACAGCTTTTATAAACAGAAGAGAATTTTGAGTTCTGCTGAACCATTTACACTAAAGGAAACCACAAGTATGAATTATAGACAATCTGGTATGCTATTTTTTTTTATTTTTTTTTTTTGTAACTGGTCACTTAGTTCACAGCAAATGTATTTCCAGTCCTTAATTAGGTATTCTAGCCTTCCCATAGGAATGAAGGAAAGAAAAGCTTTGTAGTAAGAGGTGTAATGGAGGTATGGAAATTTTTCATATTCTTTCCTTATCAGACCCTTTTCCATTTTACATTAGTGAGAGTCATTCTTGTCAAACAAAAAAGTAAGGGCTGTCTTTTCATATATTGTCTTTTTTACATCTAAGTGACTAAGGTTTTAGTAAAATTTTTCTGTCTCGTTTCCGTCAAGAAATTGTGGGCTTGGACATGTGACAAGGCTGAGCAAACTCATCTGAAGCACAAACTCAATAATTTGTTCATGAATGAAAATTCCTCTACAGATATTTGTGTAAACTAACATTAAGCACACAAATATTTGCAAGAAAAAAATAAACAAATAAAAAAAGTTGAGCAATAAAGTTAGGGCAAGGGGTAAGTTGAATTTATTAGTTGTTATGTTTCCATAGAGAGAGAGAAATGTTTGAAATAATCAAAGTAAATATTTCTGTTCCATGGTTTGAGTAAATATCACCAAAAGGACAGGTTTGTTCTTGTTCCATTGGTGCAACTCATCTTTGAAACAGCAAATTGTCTAGCTTGCTTTTCGAAAAGAAAATATCATAGAATAATAGAATGGTTTGGTATGGAAGGGACCTTAAAGACCACCTGGTTCCAATGTCCCTGCCTATGGTAGGGACACCTTCCACTAAACTAGGGTGCTCAGGGCCCCATCCAGCCTGCCCCTGAACACTTCCAGGGATGGGACATCCACAACTTCTCTGGGCAACCTGTTCCAGTGCCTTACTATTCTTGTTTCCTAATAGGAAGAAATTTCTTCCTAATATCTATTCTAAAGCAAACCTTTTTCATCTTAAAGCATGAGCCCTTGTCCTACCAAGACATCCCCTTTTTCTTGATAGGAAAGAAAATTTCCTCTCCAGCTTTCTTGCAGGCTCCTTTAGGTACTGGAAGGTTGCTATAAGGTCTAACCGGAGCCTTCTCTTCTGCAAGATGACCCTCAACTCCATGGCTCTCATCTGGACCCACTCCAACAGATCCATGTCTTCCTTATGTTGGAAGCCCTAGAGTTGGATGCAGTAGTCCAGATTGGGTCTCACAAGCTCAGTGACCCCACCTGAGGGTGGGAGACCTAGATGGTATCTACCTGCTTTAGGTGAGAGGATGTTGCTAGGCTGATGTAAGTACTATAAAAGCCTTTTGGTTTTCCTTCCTGGTAGAGGAACATGATACTACCAATTTAATCACCTTTATTCATATTGTTAACTGTTATCTTTCTGTATAGAGCATGTGGAGAAAAGTGAGGACAAAAATGCTATATTTTCTTTAACTGAAGCGGAACACACTTGATTTTGAAGGCCTTTTTTAGTTACTGAGTATCAGCAATGTTAAGTGTCTGTGAAAAGATTTCCCCACAGAGCAGATAGAATCCAGTGTACAGTTCAGCATACATCACTGTCAGATTATGTCATTTTGCCTAATTTTTCCTTGAAAAAATATGATAACTGTAAACAGTATACTAAGAAAGCAGTCATTTCTGTATCAACTTTTAGAATAGTTTTTGCTGGGCTTTTTTCTGTCTTTCCACTCCTTTTTCTTTTCTGAAACCATGGAAAACACTTTGCTACATAGATACTGTCCTATTCCATTTGACAAACATTGAAATTTTTTCACCCGTGTTTTGAACAGAGCTGAAACTGGCATAGCTTATTCTGTTTAATAGGAACAAAATCATCAACTTCATTACCACCTAGACCTGTCATGCCAAAATGTGCTCATTTCTGTATAGCACTGTCCACAGATATCAGTGCAGAACTGGGAATAATAGTTGTTTATTTCCTTCCATACACTCAGCCAACCAGAAAAAAAAAAGCATTTTTTTCTGAATAACCTGAGAATAGGAATGAACAGCCTTCTCCAAAACAAATTGTTGAAAAGATGCTTTATGACTTTATTAGGCCTTGGGTCATGTCCTATTCTTGGCAGATATAAGTATTAATAATAGTAATCTTACTGTCTTCTTTAAAGCATATAGCATTCAGAGGTTACATATTTGGGTTTACACTTTTGCTTTCAGAAAATCTGAAGTCAGTGTTATTTTTTACAGCAATAAACAGTGGGTACAACAGCATAGGACAGAGCCTAACATTTCTTCCTTAATGTGCTACTGGTTCTGTACCCTGTTCTTGCTTATGTCTGGAAGGAACAAGAAGAGATGCAGTGAAATCAGTGTTCATATCCCAGGGCTATAACTGGGTTAGTGATAGCAGAATTTCATCAGCATTTGTTATTCTAGTAAGAAAAGGAGCTGGACTCAGTGGATGCACACAAAGATTAGGAATTTCATGAAGGCTGGTCTCCAGCAGAGATCAGTGACAGAGGAGGAGCTCAGTTAGATAAGGAGGGTGAGACAGAGCTGTACAGAGGCCTGAATGCAGAGGAACAGAGCTGCTGCTTTAGCCAGGCAGCTCCTAAAGAGGGGATGCAGTATGAATAAGTTCACAGCAAACTTAACCCCTATATAAACTGGGAGGATGGAATATCTCTCCAGATGTCTCCAGAGTTGACTATATCTCCACATTTAGCGTTCAGGGAACCAGGGAGGACTGTTCCACTAAGTGCTTAGAATTGAAAGAACAGGTTAAAACTCAAAGTTACAGAAAACTGATCCCAAAACATCCCCATACCTCCCTAGAATTCCTAGTCCATTTTTATGACATTCAGCAGTGTTATGGGGAAATAGAGTTAATTCGTATTCATAAATCCCCGTTGGGTGAAGCTGGAGCTGTTGGATGAATTTTTTTGTTGTTGATTTTTTCTTTGGGAAAATGTTCATTTTAGATGATCAAAAATTTTTGAGGGAGAATTAATGCAATGGTTCCCTGGTCACTGGCCTGGAAGCCTCAGCAATGTGCAGCCAGACAGCAATCTTTCTGTGAAAAATATTTCGTTTTTTAATTTTTCACCCTCAATTAAAGGCATTTTTTTTCCTGCTGTGAAAGTTGTAGTGGGAACAGACTTTTTATTTTCTGCAAAACACTGTTGTGTGTTATTATTAATATTTATGATGATTACAGCATATCAGGCACATGGGTTCATGTAATGAACATTAACTTTTTATAGTGCTTTGACCTTCTCTAGACTGGACAAATATTTTTAATCTTGATCTTCTCAATCATTTAAAAGATCAGGACACAGATAATTTGGAAGAATTAAGGAAAACTCTCAAGTGTAGGGTTTTTACAATGCTGGCCTTATGCTATTGATTACTTCTGTTTCATCCACATAATATAGTTAGTGCAGCTAGACAAATACAGAGAAATTGCTCTTTCCTTTCAAGAGGAATGTCAAAACAATAAATAGATTAGTCATGCCAACAGCATTGATTTGTGACAGCCTAGATGTATGCAATTGTTTGGGATTCAAACATTTATCAGTGGGCAAAAAACCCCACCGTTTTTATTTGCTACATTAAGACTTGCTGGGAGAAAATGCTATTAGGCATCTCAAAATTCTCTGCATAGTGCCAGGCTTTTAAATGCAATGAGATATCCGCAGTACATTTCCATATTAATCAATAAAATGAAAGGCAAAAATCAATTTTGTCTGTGCAACTGTGTGTGACACCTCCCTAAGAGTTGCTCCATTGGGATGGATTCATGCCAGCAAAGATGGTCATAGGTTGATTGTTTATTTATGGCAAGGAAAGGCATAAAGTCATCTTACTGACAAAGTAGCAGGAAAGATGTTACTCGTATGATGTCTATTCAAAAACCTGGCATTGGTACCTGGGAAGTATGTGTTTCAGACCGTAATAGCAATTGTGGCTTCCCACATGAAACAGGGGCAAGGGTTTTCTTTGATTTAGAGGAAATAAAGGTTGAATTTACCAAAGAAACTGAGGATCATCCAGTTATTCTCTGAAAAGATGACAACACTAAGGATTTTGCCATATATACTTGAAATTAGCAAGGTAACATTAAGAATTAATAAAATGTGATCCTCTAGTTTCATATTCTACATATCCTTTCCTATACTGGAATAAGCACTGAACCTTAAGACACCCCCATGTCACCCGCAGTTTGGCTGGCCACTGTTGCATCCTCTGGTAATTCTTCTAATTCAGAATTGTATAATGTTAGATTATGGTTTGTGTTGTATTTTAAAGCTTTCGTTTATCACTTCTTCTGCAATGCACTATCCATGATGTGTTTCGCTGCAGATTTATTCGTGCTCTTTTCCTTTTCCAGTTATTCCAAATATTCAGGGTGAGGTTTTCTGATGTTTGCTAAGCAAATATTATGGTAGCATGATGTGAAAAGCTTGGTTTTGAGTGGAAATGGCCATCTCAAACCCCTTCTTTGCCTAAAAGATACTAGGATTTTTTTTCTTGCACTCATCACTTGATTCCATTTTATTGCTCAGTCATTCAGTATCATGAGGTCCTTCTCAGATTTTCTAAGTCAGTCTTCATATCTACTCTCCTGAACACTAGCACTAGTGTCTATTTTCACCTTACTGTTTACCCCCAATCCCAGTTTATGAAAAGATAACAGTAGGAAAGTCTTGGGATAGGGTCCTGTGGAGTCTGTTAAAAATGTCTCTGGAGCAAAAGTTGTCTCCAATATTCCCATCATGTGGGTGGGCATCTAGTGGACCCTTTTAACCTAAAGAATGTCTAAAATTAATTAATAATCTTAATGCAGCACTGAAGATGCATTACATCTAGTGGCAGACAGAGACTATGAAACAGAAAAAAATTGTTCAAAGAAAAGAAAAAAATAGAATGATGACCAAAGTCCTTCTGTAAGGCAGTAAACTGCCAATAAGAACTGTTAGTTAAAAAGTTAAAATGCCAATAAGTCTGTTAGGTTTAAACTGGGTTTTTGCCCAGAAGAAGATATTAAAGTCATACATACCATCACACTTCATAGTAGAAAGATAATGAAAGGTGGAGAAAAACTTTTTACAAGAGCATGTAGTGGCAGGACAAGGGACACTGACTTCAAATTGAGAGAAAGTAAGTTTAGATTAGATATCAGGAAAAAGTTCTTTGCTGTGAGGGTGGTAAGGCACTGTAACAGGTTGCCCAAAGAAATGGGAGATGCCCCATCCCTGGAAGTGTTCAAGGCCAGGCTGGATGGGCCTCTGAGTAACCTGGTCAAGTGAAAGATGTCCCTGCCCATGGTAGGGGGTTAGAACTTGATGATTTTTAAGGTCCCTTCTAATCCAAGCCATGCTATGATAAGATTCTAAGATAAGATTCTGTGCTATGTGTAGATTAGATGCTGCTAAAGGGTGAAGTTATTCTTGAAATTACTAAATGTTTTTTGAAACAAACTTCTTATAAAAGTAAAATATGTGTCAGTTTTCCAGAAGGGATAATGGACAGGTCATTAATTATGTGTTAAAAAATGTACCATAAATTCTTCAAGTTTGGAAAAAGCTCTACTGTATGAAATTTAGAATTATGAATAGGGAAGAAAATATAAAACAGTGTAGAAATTCTATTCACTGTAAATTCTGAATATGAGGAGACACTTGAAAAATATGTCAGGACTGACATGGGAAATATGAATTATAAATCAGTTGTGATGAAGGGGATAAGGAAATCAGATACATCGAGGGAATCAAGGAAGTTTTTTGAGTCAGACACATGGAACAAAAAGGACCTCTGCAAAACAACATTAATGAGATCCAGGTCTAAAAGTTTAATTAGTTCTAGACACCACAATACTAGAGAGCTCTTTTAAAGGAAATAAACAAAACAGGAAAAGACCTGAGGAAATCACTTATGAAAACAGAATAAGAAAATTAACATGGAAAGAATGACCAAGCACAAACTAAAATACATGATAAATGTCTACATATATCTGAGGGATGTAAAAATCAACTAAATAATAGAACTGTTTAGGATTATGTGAAGTAGCTTATTAGAAATAGTTGAGTTAAATTAAGCAGCAGAAAAAATATAGCACATAGCTGGACAAATATTCTGATAGTGATGTACAGCAGACAATGAAATAGCTGTCATTAAAAAAAGTCAGAAGAATGAAGCAAAGCTATTTTTAAATTTTTCTGCACAGATCTCTAGGGAATTTATACCATGGGTCGTAACTCTGCATGGGCATTGAAATGGCTGAAAACATCTTTGAGGTTCTAATGTCTTTGACTGTATAAAGACAATGCAAACTATATACCCACGAGATTTTTACTAAGGATACATTTAAATGTAATAGGAAATTTCAGGCTATGTTTTGTTCTTTTCAAACATTTCTGCCTATCTCATCACGAGTCAGAAAGATGGACTTTTTTCAGTGTTCCAAACTCCACCTGTCTTAAAAGAATTATGCACATAAGTCTATGTTAATATAAATTTAAATTAACTATGACAGGTAGCATACAAGCATGCATCAATGAGGGTTCTTTTATTTACTAACATTTCCTGTGACAGACAATGAGACCATTTAAACATCTCTTGGCATATGTAAAAAGCAACAAGACAAAGATTTTAGAAATACATTATGTTTTATTAATTGATGCATGTCAAACATTCAGACAGAATCCTCAGCATTTAGCAATAATGTTGGCTAAAAGTCCAGTTCAGAAGAACATCTTGCATTAAGCTACTATAGGTGGTGGAAGAATAAGAATAGTAGGATTACCATTTTGCATAGTCTTTGCTATTTTCTTTTTGCATACATGAACAAAAATAAGACATGATCTAATAGTATCCTAAATTATTTATAATTCCTCAAAGTTATAGAACAACATAGAAAAAAATAATTATATATTGCAGTTTTTTTCAATACGTACAAGAAAAATGTATGCTATGTGAAATACTGAAAAAAACTAGTGAAACTACAGTTCACTCAACAAAACTCATTTTGTTTCTATCAGATGCAAAAAGATGACAATTGCATGTCAATAACTTTTCATACATATATCGTAAATTCTTGAGCTGCTCTATATAAGAGACAGATACAAATCTAACAGGAGTAATAAAAAATTCTTTTAGCTTATTCATATGATTGACAATTCTTTTTTTCCTTTTTATTTTGAGGGAAGAGTAAGTGATACTGTCATGAACCAACACAGCTACATATCTGATCAGAAATATCAAAACCCACATTTTAATTCTTAAATCTATACATTCTTATAATTGAAATACAGATAATAAAAAACTAGATCTACACTCATTTTTAAAGTTTGCCTTTTAATTAGTTGGCAATTAACCTGGCAGGGACAATTCTAGATTCCTGGATTCCTGGAAGAACTTGTGACATAATTTCATTACACCATCCCTCAGACATCAGCCCTTCAATCAAAAACCAGAAAACCGGATTCACTCCTTCTTAACTATGTGCCTTAAATACCAATCTTTCTGTCCAAAATAGCTAAGTATTCCATAGAGACAACTTTAAAAGGAGAGCTATTTGGCACTTTAGAATAGCAAAGGTGGTTAAGATGTTTTTCCAGCAGGTAAAATTTTGAACCTGCTCACAGCAGGAAAAGAAATTGAAATGGACTTTTCCATATCTTGGTTGCACCCAGACTAAATCAAGTGTCCAGCAGAAATCGCAGGTCTTTACTGCTGCTGATCTCCTACTCACCGGATCATCGGCTTGAAGCTTGCTAGCAGCACATTACACACACACACACACATAATGAAAATACTCTGCACAACCATGCTATGATTCTCAACTAGAAAATGATTAAGAATAGAGTTTAATAAGGATAGAGAGCAGACTGCAGTGATCAGGCAGCTGACAAGTTTGCTGACAGCAGTTTTTTCAGATGGACTCTTTCATATGCCCCTCTTCCACCAAATTTCCCATGCTTGTTCCTTTGTTCACCTTAATCCATCTTTCTTTGCCCTTGTTTTCTCCCATGTAAACAACTCACCCCAGACATGTTTTCCCAATTGCTCCCTGTTTTGTTCAGTGCCTGTGTTGATAACTTTTACCTCCAGAAAAATCTTACCCCACATCCAGCAGTTTCTCATGTTTTGCCCAGGCAAGGACTGACTAGTCATTTGCCTACATATCTCCAGAGAGAAGCTTAAATGATTATTGTTACCTGAATATCCAAATAAAAATATTGAGATCCCCTTTGCACAAGTGCTACATGAATTTTAAGAAAAGTGCCTTCTCCCATGAAATAAAACAAACAAAAACCAAAATCACCAAAAAAATAAAATAAAGCAGGATGAAGAAAATTATAATGTTATTATGCCAAAGTATAAAGTGTATGTGGACCTTAATGATACTCAGACAGAAAATGTGTAATGTGTTACTTTAGCCTCATCAGGATAGAATCATACACAGTTCCAATATGAATAATAATTTGAAAAAGGGAACTGTGGACCCTAAGGAAAACAGCAGTTTTGACATCATTATCATGCCTTACTCTGATTTCCTGAGAAGAGTTCTCATTACCTCCTTTAAATGTGATGTAGAGTTTTACTTTCCTCTTCTTGAATTTTTTAGTAAATCAAAATCTAGCAGTAAAAGTTCTGGCAGATTATTACAGGGATGTATTTCCACTGATATTATATTTGTAAAAAGTCAATATGTACCCATATTTCACTTTTCAATTTTTAGTTTTTAATTTGTTTCATTAGTTTACCATCTAACGCTCTAAAGATTTTATGACCACTATTTATATTTAGTGTCATGAAGGAAAACTCAGTGAGTTTTACCTATATGACCTGGTAAACACAATCCAGACTCCTGCCTCCCCTTGCCCTTGATCAGAAGGTTGGGAAGCTACCAAATGATCCCTGCCTTGCCACCCAGCATATCAACCTTTATATCCTCTTCCAAAACAATCATTGCAACTCTCAAGGTCATAGTCAACAGCAACAGGTTGCTCAATCTGATTAACAACTGATTAGCCTGCAATCCATGGACTTGTCCATAGATAAATCATTTGAAGATTCACCAAAAAAAAAAAAATACCTTTACTTACTTTCTTTCACCAGCAACTCTGGGAACAAGCTCTTTGCAATTCTCCATAAATAAGTGTAAGACCATATACATAGATGAAAAATAGGGAACTCCTAATAGGGAATTTAAGATCTTCCTCCTTTTTTTTCCTAAAACAAAATATACCTTACAGTTTTGTGAAGGACGTGCAATTTGGTATTTTACCATTCTTTGTTTCCACGAAGAAACAACATTTATAAACTTCATCCATAGAATCTTTTTTGGATTTCCCTGAGGGAAGCTCAGCCACTGCTGGAATCTCACTGATAATTTTGAAGTAGAAGAGCAACAATGTACATGAAAGGAAAAGCTGATGGCACAGCCAAATTAACAGAGACCCGAAAAACGCCTTTCCTTATCAGCATCCTGAGTTTTCCCTATCAGACTCTCCTTGCATTTTCCTGATGATAGAAAGGGAGCAAGAAAAAGGAGGCACTGATTGTTCTTACGGGAACTTTGCATTTCAGTCTAGTTTGGGGAGGGTGGATTGACTTGTCAGATGTCTCATAAGTCAGTGTCATTGTCCCTGTTCCTTTTATTTCAATCTGGAATTCATTAAGAAGTTTTCTGGAAAACTGCCCTGAAAGAAATATAACACAAACAGGAAGACACGACTTTTGATATCAAGATAATAAGAGGGTGGCTTAATGCATTTCCAAGGAAACAGAGGCAGATTCTTGTCTATTTGTACTGTTAGTCTATGCATTAGTTTGCCTGGAGATGCCTAGGGCTCACAAAGCTTCTCCATATCTTGAAATTCACACCTGGTCTTCTAAATTTGTAAGTTATGCAATAAATCACTTAGCGTGATGACCAGTTTTCTCCTGTGCTTCTCATTAAAATGTCACCTATAAAACCTCAAAAAAATAAATCTGTGAAGTAAACCAAAAATTTCTTCGGGATGCTGCTTGAAATGAAACAATGTCCTTCTAAAAGCCACTGTCAAATACCTGTGATATTTCTTGATATGGACAAGGGAATACAAAGCAGCTAAAGAGAGCTGCTGTGCTCAGCTAGAAGAGATATGTTGGAGCCCCCTGGACTACAGCCTAGGCCTTCAGTAGACTTGAGGAGTGGTTACTGCAGTGGGGAGGTCCCCACTCCTGTTTTGAGCATCCAGGAGAGGCCGAGAGCAGCAGCACTGACAGGGACGCTGCTGTGCCATATGCTCTGCACTTTCTCAGGACCCTTTGGCAAGCCTATGTCCTCAAGTGAGCAATTACTAATTAGTCACGTCTATTGTTTCCAAGTCCCTGACAAATCCACAGCACAAGAATGACTTATATAAACCGATTTCCTGATCCACTCACCCCAGCTGGCAGCTAGATTCCATCTTTTTGCCAAATACTGTAGTGTATGGAGAGGGAAGACATACTGAACCTAAGAAAGCAGATTTAGAAAATACAACAGAGGAAAAATAGAGAACATATGTAATTTAACAATACAGTCCAAGTATATTAGCAACATAAAAACCAGCTAGTCAATTGATCAATTAGCTTTCATATTTTTTACAGCACAAACAATAATTAAGTTCCCAATATCCACTATTTTGAAGTGATGGAGAAATTATTAAGCCCACTCAGATTCACACTGAAATAAACCAGGCATCTAGATTTTCTTAACTTCATTTTGAAATCTTTCCAGCTCTTCATGTAATAATATTCATAACATTTTTAGGAGGAAAAAAAAAGGACTTGGAACAACTGTGTTGTGTTTGTTGATACATGATTATATATTTGAAGGGCTACAGTCTGGTGAGGACCATTACAACATTTTGGCTGTCCTGTCATAAATCTCAGGTTATTACATTTCTTCTGATTTTCACTATATTCAACCTAACAGCTTCCATTTCACTCAATTGCACAGGGTAGCTGGTATGTATATATTGTATGTGCTCATATGGAACTGTACAAGTGCATAATCAGGTTTAGCACTGTAGTGAGAGGTAGAGTTGACAAAGAAGAGAATTCAACCTAATGACCTGAGGAAATATTTTCCAAGAGAGCAATTCACCTTAAACACTGTACTGTGTTTCTTCCTAGAAATCAATGCTATTTAAATCTGAGGCCTAACTCAAAAAATTAGGAGATTGAAGCTAGTTAAATACAGTAGTGAGTTTGTTCCCAAGGGGCCTGAGCACTCACAATAATAAGACTACCTTGTTCTTCCAGGCGTCTCTCAGTCTATGGCTGTCAGGTATCACCTTTGTTTGATTTAGTTAGGAACAGTATGATGGTTAGAGAAAGGGTAGAAGGAAGAGCTCAGTCAGACAGAGACTAAGAAAATTATTTTGGCATTCATAGAAGTGGCACTTGTTCATCCTCTTTTGCTAAACTGAGCTTGTAGTACTCCTACTAGCAGGAGACAGGAGTAACCCAGCAGCCTGGCCACTGCTAAGTCAGCCATGGCCCCACACAGCTGCCGAAGCTGAAGTAAAAATGAGTCCTCAAACATTAATTTTCCATTTATGCAAGAACTCATCTGAACTGTGCAATTATCCAAGACTCCTAGTCTGAGCTGATCCCTAAAATGAGCCTTAACTGGAAGAACAACTTGTGTAAACCTCAGAAATTATGTTGCAGGAGGAATTTGTTTTGCTTCAGCCCTTCAAGCATCTCTTGTCACAGCTTTTAATCCATTTCTCAGACTCGTTCTCTTCAAATGTGTCCCTGTATAGGGCTCTACTTCAGCATTAGTCCTATCCCACTTTCTAACCCCAAAATAAATATACAAACTGCTGATATAAAGACGTGCCTGCAATAAAGCTGTGGATATTTCAAATTATATTTTTCCCTTAACCCATTGCTCCCTAGCCACATCCTTAAGAACTAAATAAAAGATCGCAAGGCTCTAATGTCAAGTATCACTTGAGGCTCATAGCCTCTTACTGCTTCAGGCTGGCTTCTCCACAGATTTAAGTTATAAACAGCTGCCTGGAGTGGTCCAGATTCATTCCAAGTCAGAGAACGAGATAGAAATTAAAGAATATGGATGAGCAGGGATTTACTGCTTGATTTTCCTCTCTTCTCTTATTTTCTTTTATTTGTCTTATTTTCTTCCTTTCCTTTCCTGAGCAACAGAATAAAGCTATAGCCGATATGGTTGAAGTATAAACTTAACTCTAACCTTAACTTGAACCCCGGCTCTTGAAACCACCATCAGACCTATACCATACTACATCAAAGAAAGAAGCTCACCTTTGGCAGCCAAGAATTACCCACATTCCTAAGCCTTTTCCCACTTCCTTGACAATGACTAGAGACAGAGATATAGATGTATATATAAAGACTCAGTCTTTATGGATAGGCTGAAGGTTCAGAAAATAGAAACAGATGAGCTAAAGGATCTCTTTCTAAAGGTACAAACTCTCTAAACCAGGAACAGATTTTTAGTTTGCATCTCCTACAGCTATTAATTTTGAACTTGAAGGCACTTTGCTTGAGGAAAACTATTCTTAAATTAAAACTGTGGTTCTTGTTCAGTTAAAGATGATGCACTTTTCTGCCACATAGCTGAGATTTCACTTCAAGATTTAATTCAGAGCTTGTGCTCCATGCCATCAGAAGAAACAGCAAGTAGACTCCAGCCACTACCCATTGTCACATGAGATCTCCAGCAATTACCTATTTACTGAACTCTGCTTCAGCACAGTCCCTGAATATGTACAAGGGCTTAGCACTAGACTTGTCCAACCTTCTAGTTGCCAAAATAAAGTGGACTCCTACAAAGAGGCAGGCACCTGTTCTTAACTTAAAATGTAGCCTACTCCTACCCCAAAAAAAAAACCCAAAATGAAGCAAAACAAAAACAAAAACAAAAACAAAACCAAAAACAAATCCACCATTTGACTGTTTTATGCAGTAACCCTAATCTTAACCCTAGTCCTGAAGTAAACTACCGAAATCCAGCCAAGACCTGTGCCCTAACAATGCCTAGCACTGGTTGTGGCACCTAGCATTTAGGCTGATCACATTGCTCACAAAGTACTAAAGCATAAATGTTTAATACAAGTCACTCTGAACGTGTGAGGAAGAAAATACTTCATAGGAATCCACACTTACAAATTCTCTTTGTATTTTTTTTTTGCATGTGGAAAAACTGCTAACATATTGCAGTAATCTGTTAAGTGTATGTGTATATGTATGTGTGTATGTGTATGAATATTGATTCCTCTATCAGAGGTAGTCCCCATTTTCACCCTTTCCCACTGGAAAGGGTATAAACTAGAGACTTTTAAAATAATGTGCAGGCAAAATAACACCTCTGCTTGAAGCCAATTTCCTATCATCTCACCATTTCTCACAGTTAGAAACAAGTGCTATACACCCCACTCCAAATAACTGGCATTGCACTTTTTCCAGCCTAAAAGTACTGTGAAGTATTAGATGTAAATTTGCAGAAGTGCTTAGGTGCTACATGCCAAACAATTCCAGTTTCAGTAGGATTCTTACGTGTGCATTGAGAGCATATAAACAACATAATGCAGTCCTTGGGCGAGGCTGTGCATGGAAGTGTGTGTCTCAGCTGCTAGGGTGAGACATCAGCCACTTCTTCCCATACCTCTATGCATTTGTGCTTTTGTGGGGAAGGAGAAGATGGCCATGCAGGCTGGAACAAAGCTCTGTGACTTGCAGTCAAGTGTGGAGCTAGCAAGAACTGCTGTCAGATCTATGGGGTGCTCCAAGCCATCTCCACACAGCTGCTGTGGGACTGGTGCGGACAACAGCAAAGCAGGCATGGGTCTGTTTCAGAACGAAGTCTCCTTGGTCCTTTCTGGAGCTTAAGTCTGATGTATAAAGAAGAGAGCATGTGAAGAGTTTTGTTTATCATGTTAAAGTTACAAGCATCATCGGCTTAAAGCTAATTAGTTGCTGAAAACGTTAAATCCAACATAGGAGACAAGGATCAAATATGATGTTCAAAGGTATACTGCAAATCCAGTTTATCACATGGCTATTGTCACATAAATTGTGATAAATTTGTGTTTGTGTATAGACAAATATATCTGATGTATGGCAAAACCTTTTTTTACTGCCATTAATTTCTGTTCAGTTGCTTGTTTTTTACTTGCTAATGAACATCAAAATATTAAATTATTTTGGAGAGGACCTCTAAGGTAAATTAAGCAAACATTTTTTGTTTTAATCCAAAACATACAAAAAATATATGTTCCTGCACACAACTTACAACAATGTTTTGAAAATGTAGCAAGGCAAACATGGTTTATACCTATATACTATGGCAGAAATCCAATATTCATCTGCTGTTCATATTGCAAGAAAATGAGATCGTTAAGGTCAGAAACAACAGCTGCTTTAATTATAACACCCTGATATATCATATCAAAGTTTTCATCATCTCACACAAACTCTAAGAGCATACCCCAGGGATTCATTTCTATCATCCTGCTTTTTCTTGGGAAGGAGATTACATAAGTGCACTCCAGAGCACTGGTTTATTCAAGAAGCTATGTAAAATAATTTTACCCCAAATTTGATAATGCTATGGCAACTAATATTAATCTAACTTCTAAAATCTTTATTCCCCTTTTTGTGGTGGCAGCAGTAAGGGAATGTGTTTTTGACAGCCGGGAAGTTGCCCTTCAGGCTTCACAATGCTGCTGCCACACATCCCCCCAGACTCCTGCTCAGGAGTGCTCAGTATCCACGCCTACAGCTGGCAGTGCTGGTCTGCCTGAGGTACCCAAAGGTATCCCTTCTTTAAGGGAATGGCTGCTTTGTGTTTTAACAGATGCTATGCTTCTGGTAGCGGAGAGATTAGAGGGACCATTCAACATTGAATCAGTCATGGATCCTATTGATGTCAAGATTTCTGAAGCCATCATGAACATGCAAGAAAACAGCATGCAGGTGTCAGCAAAGGTACTGTGTGAGTCGTGCCTTCTCTGTTGTGGAATGTCACAAGTGGGGGGAAAAACATCTCCACCAATTTTTCTGTCTAGACTTTAAGAAAGACTGTCCAGACCACCAGAAATTGCTTTTGCTTGTTCAACAGTTCACCAGACTGCCTTTGAATTCTTCACCTAGTTAAACAAGCTCAAATTTTTCAAAAGGAAGTGGAAGGGAGAAAACTACCATTCTTTAAACTTCAAATTAATAGCTGTAAGAGTTTTAAGCAAAATAGAGAGTGCTGAAAGTCAGCGGTAACTCTGTAAGCAATATCCTGCAGAGTGCACTTGGTAACTTTCACTCGTGTCTCATCTGTGATTCTCCATATTAACTTTCAAACACATTTTGATCTATCTAGGTCAGACTGAAGCACAATGTGTTTGAGGTGAATACACAAAATGTTCCATTTAACCTCCTTTAATAACCACTCTAGGGAAATGCTACATCGGCCAGTCTCTGATTACCAGACCTCAGTTTGATAGAGTTTTGTCTGGATTCTGACACAAAGATAAACAGAGCTAATGATACCAGCTTCCTCCTTTCCATTTTTAATGTGTGTGTGTATACACAGATCACCACCACCTCTGAACCCCATGTTAATAAGATCCTTCGAATTCAGTAGCAGGTGCTGTTGAGCCAATAGTCAACAATTAATGGCTTTGCCTTAATATTCATCAGTGCACTGTGGCTGAAATTCTAAAGTCAACAGTTTGCCAAATTCTGTGCATTAGGAGCTTCTATCTCCCATTTAACTCCCCGTAGTCAGGTGCTGGCCAGACTGCTATCAAAGTCAGTGATTTTCCATTGCTTGGAAGGAAGCTGCTGTAGCTGGGAAAAAAAGTGGGGACAAAAGGCAGGAGCCTGAGGTTTATATTCTTCCTGCCAACCCAAAATTAGATGCTTTTTATGGCCCCAGTGCTGTAGGTTGCTAAGAGTTTCCTTCAATATGCCTTTTGCTTTCAACCTATATGACATTCCTCAAATTTTAAAAGCAGTCTACATCCTGCAGGATGAGACTTTATTCTGGCACAGGTGATCAAGGTGTTTAACAGCCGAATTCTCTCAAATATTTTGGGAATTAAAGGCTAGCTTCAGCAAACTCAGCCCTTACCTCGAAAAAGAAACAAAAAAATATTTTCACTTAAAAGTCACCCAAGGCCCAGGTGTATTTCATTTTCCTTTTTACTTGTTTGGTTTTCAGTTTTTCCATTAGTTGGAATGCTGCATCCCCTGCCAGAGTCCAATGACATTTTGGCACGAATTCATCTTACTTCTTGTTTGTAGCAGAGCAGACTGTTTCTCCTGCCCCTCAAAAATATTTCATTTGCTGTAAAGATTAATAGCAATGACATTTGCAATGCAAAAGTTTTTCCTCTAAGAGAAACCTTAGACAATATTTTTTTTAATCTTGCAGAACAGGAAAGAAATTATATCAGCAAAATTTATTATATTTTCACAGATAACAGAGTTGCCTATCCTTGAGGGACCTTTGTATATTCTCTGTAGACCATTATTCTCCTGAAATGTGATTTCCTTGATCTCCTAGGTTATATCCATGTTTTTTCATGTAACATGGAAATGCTTTACTCTTTAAAAGAAAGACAAAGGCTTTGGGTGAAGTGCTGTCCTCTTCTATGCCAGGTCAGACCTGTAGAGATGATATACAAAGAACTTTGAATCCATCCTCTGCCATCTCACTTTTCCCCCTTATATATACTGACCACTTAGAGCCTCAGTGGAAATGGCAGATACCTCGCCAGATGTAATGGGGTGCATGGAATGCAATTGCAGATCTAATGTGGGAGAAAAGCCACTCTCGTCAATTATTCTGACATGCCACTCAGAAAGCTTCAAGCAGGGTGTTGAAATCATGATATTTTCTATTTTCTCATTCTTCAGACAATTTTGTACCTTTTATTTGACTGTACCCACTGAAAAATGTGGTGGCTAGGAATCATAGCTATTTTTGTGCCTTTTTACAGTGGAAAAATGATGATGAACTAATAATGTTATGCCATCAACTCCCACATATACATAGATTATTTTTCACCACTGACATGCAGCCTTTTCTACCTAAAAATCTTGTTGATGTCTGGGAGAAGGCTCTATGCTGTATTCAGTAGAATTTTGGACCATGTTATATAATGTTGTTTTTCTTTTAAAAGGAGTGGAAAAAATGAAAACAAAAAGTTTCTTCCTCGAGGAGCTCTCATTTATTTCATCCTCCTTGTGAGCAGAAGACGCAGAGTTTATTTAATCCAAAATCCAGCCCTCCTGTTTCAAATAATTATATAAAATTACCCTATTCCAAAAGTCCAAGAAAAGCAAGGAATTAACAATTAACCAGTTCAGACAGTCAAGGCTTATTGCTTGAGTTCACTCCTTGTCGTTCATTTCCTTAGAAGACAGAAACCCTCTGTCTTCCTTCTTTGATGGCTGCACATCAATATTGAGACAGAGAATTATAGAGATACAACACGTACCCCTTCTATCTTTGTACTGCTGACCAAGGACATTCAGGCTCAGACACATTCCAGTATCTCTCACTGCATAAAATGGAGCATCTCTGTTACTAGGCCATTAACTTTTCTTGTTTGTGTGATGATTGTAGTTGACTCTTCTAGCATAGTTCACATTAACCACGTGCTAGTATTATGTTAAGATCCTCCCGTTCATGCTGAGGTTGCAATCTTTCTCTGTTTTCTTTATATTTCTCTGCAGTTTATATTCAGCACTGGCTGTCTAGAAAGTCTGACCCCTAATCTCTAGGCTTCTTGGCTGCTCACCTTGCACAACTCTCATGTCCCTTAATGATATCCACACAAGGTCCTTATTTTGCCTCAGGGAAAGTCCCATTCCTGACATCCCATCATGGAACGGCTTGTCAAAAAGGAGCAATGGTATAGAAAGTCAGATCCCAAGGCCCAAGGCCTTTCTGCTAGAGCAATCTATGTGCTCTGAATCAGACCAAAGTTTCCCTCCTCCAAGAAAAGACAAGGACTGAAGATCATCAAAACCAGTTTCCATAGATTCATCATTCAACACCTGCAGCCATTCTTACAGAGTACCTTCTGCAAACCAAACCACGCAGAGTGCAAAACAGTCAGCCTGGGCTGCCTGAGATGCCTCCCAAGACATCAGTACCTTTTAAGAATAGGCTTTGCAATCTGGGTCTGCCCAGTCTAGAGCAGTGTTCCCTGAAGGTTGCCTCTGGCAGAAGTCAGGGTGCAATAGATTTACCTTGGATTTCTCCGTATAATAATCTGAGAGAGGTTTTCCTCTTTATTGAAATCTCTCTGTTATTCCAGTGACACCTTTTTGGTATTTGAACAATATAGTGCCAAACTCAGTGCTCAGCAGCATGTTGATTATTTCTCAGGCAAAATTTTTACATTTTATATATTGTTTCTTAAGGTTCAGCTCATATCCAAGACTTAGTCATGGCATACATTTACCTTATTCTCATTCTCATTCTCCCTGAGGTAATTCAGGTAGTCATATTCAGGGAGTCATAACATATAAATGTTCATTTCAATCTTGGCCAAAACAAGCATGTTTTGAGAGCCTTCACAATTTCCCATAAAGCTGTCAGTACTAACACCTTTGATTCCTGCTTCGAGTCAAAAAGTAAATGCTCCATCTGCTCCATTTTAAAAACATGAATGTTTAGTAGTTGATATCTGCAGAGACTGCTCATTCACAAGTGGAGGAAAACTCAAAAAACAGCACAAAAGATGTTATAACATCCTTTTTTTTCCAAAATGGAGAAAATTTCTAATCTGGTTGCATCAGCATAATCACGTCTCCATTGCCACTCAAAATACAGCATGTTGGACTATTTTCTGCAATGTTCTGGTTCTATACAGGTATGTTTGACTGCTGTAAGAGTCATTTGGCTGCCATGACAAGATTTTTCCACTTTCATATAGTCTGTCCTATAGCTGAGTTTCCCCTTAGTAAGTCTTAAATCTGCTTTTATCTGAGTTGATGGATGTGACATTTTAACCTATAAATATACGTTCCTTCTCAGCAATTACTTCAGCTAAATGGATGAATGAGCTCCATGACATAGCAGTCTACCTATGCATTATTTATAAGGAGGATATCTTCACAGAACTACATCCAAGGTTCTTCTTAAAATAGTCCATAAGTTTCATATTAAGAAAACCTCTTCATTTATCTGTGTTCTTTCCAGAGCTCTGTGCAGGAAAAATATAATGGCATTTCAGGTAAAAAATCAATGCTATTCTGTCTGAAGAGTCAATGGAGCAGAATCATATATAGACACTCAACTGGAAACTGAGCACTAGCACATGGCTAAATAACAGTATGACCCAAGGCTTCACAGAGAACAAACTGTATCTTCTGCAAAAATTCAAAACTTCAAATTCTCCTGGGAAAAGGGCTGTTTTTTTTCTACGGTCTCTACATCCTAGTCCTGAAGTAGATACTTCCATTTAGTCAGCTCAAGAGATGTAATTCTTCACTGGCTCTGTTGACTTGTTCTCATGGCTTAGTTCATATCCCTGACCACAGAGATCTGGTCCATTTGAGCTTTAACTGCAGTTTATTGGGTAATAGTTTTGTGTTAAGACAATCTTAAGAGGTGCCTAGGGTATTCCAGGACATCACAAACTACTGTAGATGCTGATGAGAGATAAACAGAAGGAAGTTTTTGATCTCCACTATCTTAGATGTTTAGCTTAAATGTAGACGCGTATACGATGTCACCTAAATTTAGCTTTCTTAATATCAAATGGAATCCATTCTCTAAATTCAGTTGAAATGGACTGCACCAATTATATATAAAATGCAATTTTTTAGAGAGTGGGTTTATGTTACCAATTCACAGCATGTGTAATGAAACACCTGAATATTTTTCCAGAAATTATTCAATATCTCTGAGTAGCATTGAAAAGAAAGTAGTTTGTGTCTTCTTCTTAGGAAGCATTTGTTAATATTAGTTATCACCTTTACATTTTGTGTGCTGTCACTTAATACCAGGATGCAAATTTAAAAATGTCTCTTTTGCACTCAAAATTTAGTTACTGAATATTGTATCCTTACTGCATTTCTGCCAGGTCATTTAAAAAACAAGTTATTTCTTTTTCTGTGATGGAAATATTACTATCTAGTTTCCATCTCTATTATTGTCTGATGTATGTAAATTTGTTTGTATAAAACTACTTGCTGCAACTACTTGCGTGAAACTAAATGCCACAAAGTCTCTGTTGGACTTTTTTCAGTACATCATAAGAAAGCTGAAATGTAAATTATGCAGACTTGTAGTTGCACCACATGGTCATACAAGTAGCTTAACAGTCACACGCTGGGAAATTTAGGGAGAAGTGCCCTCACTTGCCTTTCTCCTGAGAATCTAGTTGTATGTTTTGGATAACTGTCACTTGCTTGGTTAAGCAAATACCTGGTTGCTTAATTGAGTAAATGGGATTTCACAGATATCTAAATAAACAATTATGATTTCAGTGCATAACTTATCTTGAGTCAGAAGAAATAGAAGTAAACTTCTGTAAGTGTAACTCATGCTCTTAACATATAGATTTCACCCTTTGAATTGTACAGTATCCTACACAATCATGTATAAATCTTGAATATTAATCTTAGGTGAATTTTCTTCACAGAGGAAAAATAAGATTCTTTCCTAATGAAAGATTTAGAACTTTACAAGCTAAAATCATTTTTCTTGATTGATTAAATTAATTTATTGTCCAATAATCTTTATGACTAGGGAGGCTTGAAACTCTTAAAACAGATACACTCAAACCAGACCAAACAGTCTGCCACTTATAAATTTAAAATCCCAATGGCCATACAACAGCTGACTTGCTGGACTTGGAGCGAAAGCAGACCTGATGATTGGACATATATTTAGTATGAATCAGCTTCTTTCAGCAAATTTTGAATCATTTGGGGCCTCTAAATTAACATCAGGAAACCTAACTGAGAGCCAATTTAATGTACCCTGAAAGAAATAGAAGTTGCACCATGGATGTGGGCACTCTTCCATGGGATGCAGTCCTTCAGGAACAGCCTGCTCCAATGTGGGTCCCCCACAGTGTCACAAATCCTATCTGGAAACATATTTCAGTGTGGGCTCCTCTCTCCATGTGTCTGGAGATCCCTGCCAGGACTCTGCTCCAGCACAGTCTTCCCATGGATTCACAGCCTCCTCTCAGGCACCCACCTGCTCTGGTGAGGGTCTCTTCTGTGGGCTGCAGATGGATCTCTGTATCCCCAGGGACCTCCATGGGTTGCAGGCACACAGCTGCCTCACCATGGTCTGCAGCAGGGGCTGCAGGGGAATCTCTGCTCTGGCACCTGGAGCACCTCCTGCCCCTCCTTCTGCACTGACCTTGGTGTCTGCAGAGCTGTTCCTCTCACATGTTCTCACCCTGCTCTTCCCTGGCCACAATTACATCTGCACAATGCCTTTTTTCCCCCTTCTCTAATATGCTATCACAGAGGTGCTACCACCATTCCTGGTTGGCCCAGCCTTGGCCAGCAGAGTGTCTGTCCTGGAGCTGGCTTGCATTGGCTCTGCCAGACATGGGAGAAGCTTCTGGCAGCTTCTCGCATCAGCCACCCCTATAGCAGACCCACTACCAAAATCTGGCCATGCAAACCCAACATAGCCACACAAAAAGGAGTAATTTGGTCCTACAGTCAAAACACAGCATCTGAATAGATTTCACCTCCATAAAGCTCATTCAAACAGTCTGTGTATGGCATTAGGGTTTTGTATAATATATCTTAAAAGAAGTTCTGACATTTAATTTTTACTTTTTTTTTTGAATGGAGGTGAAATGTTGAAACAGCCAGAATACAATGGTCACAAAAACAGAAGGGTGATTTTAAAACTGAAAAAGTAGGTATGAAGGCAAACACTAGGATTCTACTTCATGAAAGCACTTGAAAATTTTAACTCTGTGGATATTCTACCTCTTTTCGGATGTGCAGCTTGTGTGACAATGCCTCTGGGAAATATACTTGATATCCAGTAGTCAAAAGTGTCCTCTGTGTCCTTTAGTACCTACCACATACACAATATTGAAACTTTTTTCCAAATGGAAGTATATGAAAAATTTCATAACCCCAAACATTATTTTTTATACCCAGAAAACAAACACACTAGCAGAAAATAATTATCACTGTTGCCCACTCAGTGTGCCTCACTCCTCTTCTAGGGGGAGATTGGTAGGGAATAAGAAAGTTATCCAGTTACAAGACTATTTCATCATTGACCTTTTCTCTAAGACTACAAATAAGATTGCAAGGTAGAAAGAGCTGTAGGTAGGGATTATGGATGACCTGTGATTCTGGGTAAATACCACATTTTGACAAAACTGAAAACAGTTATCAACTATGTCCTGCCACAAAGGACATCCTTTTGTGCATTTGTCTTCCTGGAAAGACAGCAATTAAGATGCTTTCAGATGTTAATTTCTCATAATAATCACCTTCTTAAATTAAGGGGGTTTTAAGGTCCCTATTTGTTTCTATATCTTCACCAAGTGATTAATAACGCTAAATTATTAACCTGAGTTTTAATGCAGGCCAAGCACTCAATGCACTAGTATAAAAATGTCAGTCAAAGCTTGTTTCAAGTATGCAAAAGAAAGAATAAAGAGGCTACAAAATACCAGCTTCCCTTTTTCTATGATTTTCATATAACCAAGAATGTCTTTTTCAGGTTTTCCAAGGATGTGGCCAGCCTAAACCAGCACCTGCCCTGAGATCTTCCCGTTCTGTCCCTGAAAACTTCAATACCCGGTTTAGACCGTATAACCCAGAGGAGCGACCTACAACTGCTGCTGGCACAAGTTTGGATAGGCTGGTAAGGCAAAACATATTCCATTTTCAAATTAGTGAAAAAGGCTTGATTATATACTAGAAGGTGGTAACCTCCTGATTTAATAATTTTACAATCACTTTTATTAGTTTTTTTGCCAGCTGTTCCAGCATTCAGTAAAGCTTTTTTTCTCCACTAGAAGTGGTATACAATTTCGTTGTAG
The DNA here is from genome assembly GCA_013397795.1 of Orthonyx spaldingii. Classification (NCBI taxonomy): domain Eukaryota; kingdom Metazoa; phylum Chordata; class Aves; order Passeriformes; family Orthonychidae; genus Orthonyx; species Orthonyx spaldingii. The sequence continues at coordinate 445,966 of VZTJ01000748.1, forward strand.
GAGAGCACTATGGCTCCGTTTCTACACATTATAATTGTTAGAAGAGAATAAACTCTTTCCTAGAGGCCAAAAACCACATAAGCTTTGCAGTATAAATTATCTTTGAAAAGTGGTCTACAACAGTATTTTTTTTTTTTTAATAAAAAAAGTTATGTATTAAGGCCATTTTTATCACCTACTTCTTTAACTTACACCCTTGCAAAGGCACATTGATTTGTGTCACTTCTTTACTTAATTATAAAATTACCACTGCTTTATTTCCCTCCATCTCAACAATTGACTTTAATCAGCTAAAACTTCAGTGATTGTTAATCTTGTTTTATTTATTCAATCATTTTGAAAAAACATGCTTTAACATAAGATTATTTTCTTTACTACCAGTCATTGGATTCACATTTCAGACTTCAATGTTCCTGCTATTTATACATCTATAGATTTACAGAGGGCTAATTGCTACAGCTTAGTACCAACCCAGCAATCATCTGTAGGTAAAACTGATGAGCAGAACGGAAGAGCATCTGATTTAAAAAAGGCTGTATCACATGGCCTTAGCTTATTGCTGCACACTTGCAGAGCACTGGTCTGTCTTGCCAAAGAGAGTATCCAAATATACCAATGCAGATGAGGACCTGGGTATCTTCTTGACAACATCATTCATCAAATTCATGTGATGGTCACAGTAATGTTTCACAGTGCCAAGTCTTTCCAATCACTTCTATCTATGCTGTACTCTATCTACTCTATTCTCTCAATTTTCATGGCAACACAATAGGAAAATAACGTGGCATTTCTAGTCAAGACATGGGATTACCCTGCAGCAAAAAGCAACATTTGTTAGTTCTCTGCCCTTCTGGAAACAGTGTGGCCTGGTTATCCTAAAAGAAGAAGCCAAGAAGATGCTTACCTTCATTATAGGTTGTTCTACCACAGCAGGTTCATGGTGTAGTGTAATATCTCAGGCTAAAAATCTGACTAGAAATACTCAATCTATATTTGATGGGATCTTGATTTTACCCTTCCACTTTAGATTCAGAGAACCAGTCCTTCTTCATTGCTCAGAGAAGAGGCCTGGAACTTAATCTTGAATAGGCCAAGGTGAAGTGAAAGGTCACGAAAGCCTTTAGGCTTCAATCATGCTTTGTCAAGTCTAAAGGCTGCAAACAGCTGAAATGAGAGGAAGAGCATAAAAAGGAAGGGGCTGGTAGCACAGCTCAGCTTGGATTACTCTGATGATGTAAGAACAGTTCAAGTGTTTTTGTAATGAAAAAGGAAGGTTTAAGATACATTACATACTGACATAAGAAGAATACTTCTGAACACATTCATATCCTTTTTAAAATGCTAACTTGCCAATACTTAGCAGCATCCTGAATAAAGCAGAGATGTGTCCTATGCTGCCAGCCTTTAGGCTGCAACTAATGAAAGTTGCCAATGCAGATAATTCTTTATAACTCCTAATAACTTCTAGACTTGAAAGGGGAACTTATCTCCTTATGATTTAACTAGTTTTGTTTATGCATTATTTCATGAAAAAAACAAGGAGTTTAGTATTTCTGCTTTTAACTTTAAAAATGTTCAAACCAAATTTGTGTTTCCTGTTCTTGCTGACGGTATTTAAAATAATAACTATTTATGGTCTGTTAATAATGAGCGTTGGTATCAATTCCATCTTCAAATGGAGTGATGAATGTGTTGTCTCCTTCCGGGCTGGGACCAACCATCTCTCAATTCAGAGACGGCTGCTGATCTCATTGGAGCTAGGAAAGGTAGTTTATGTGGATTAGAGCAGACGGCCTTATTTCAGAGCTGTAATCCCTTAGCAGCTCTTGGCAAAGGTCACTGCCTGCATCTCACGCCATCTTGGGTCATTTTATCCATAAGGATATAAATGTTACACTCCCGCCTCACAGAAACAGCATTTAACCTGTGTTAGAACCTCAGCTTTTCACGTGCTGAATCATTCCCTGAATGACGTATCTCTCTTCATTAACTATAGCCAGAGCTTGGAGGACCAGCTTCATTTAGATACTCCTAACCCTTGCATTGCTAACAGGATGTAAGGAGAACCCCATGTACAGTAGTTTTCTTGTCTACATACTGATCATTTTCTATTGCTTACTTAATGTAAATACACTGCAATATTAGTATTTTGCTGGTATTTTCAAACACTTAAAGACCCTTTTGATTATTATAGATATAAGAAACAAGTCTTCTCTTGTGATTCAGAAGATGATTCAGTGTTATATTAATGCTTTTAGAAGTCTATTCTGGAGTTTGTATTCATGAAACACTGTCAGACCACTTGACTTTAAACTGTCACCACAAAGTCCAAATATACAGTTACAAAAACCTCAAAAGAGGTGACAAAGCATTCTGCTTTTATCTGTCTTTGACAGCAGAAGAAACCAAGTTTAGAAAATATTTCCTCTGCATCTCAATGTTTATACAAACGTGCAGCATATCTGAACCGAATTCTTTTTTAGTCCTGCTCATATCCCCACTTATAAGCTTAATTCAGTTGAGCATATTTTATCAGGTATGTTGCACAAAGCAGCCCTCATAAGAAACCTACCACCAGGTACTGAACCCATATGAGAAAGTGCTCCTTCATCCTTGCCTGAACTTATGTGATTAATCCAGCTATTCCATTTCAAAAGGAGGGAAAGTGATTTCTTTGTGTTATTGTCATAGCTGTAACAAGTAAGGCTTAACAAAAAAGAAATAGATCAAAATAAATTATAAGAAATCTGTAAAAAAATTAAATATCCCCCCAAAGCTGTGGTATATGTGGTTTTAAAGCACCTGATGTATTTAGGAAGTTATGTAGAGCTTGTGAGACTTGTCTAAGCATGGATGAAAAGCACCATCTGAGACATCCTAGGGTATCTGAAATACAGGATCAGCAGAGGACTAAAGGAGACCAGTACACTTCTGGAGCAGCAGAGGGGAGCTGGCTTGAATACAGTACAGAAGCTCATGCAATTCAAGATACATATGCTCAGACAATCACATCATCACAGCACTGGGTCTAAAAGTCAGGTTCTTTCTGAAGTCAATGAAGAGAGACACACATTTTTGGAGAGTGATTCACCCCATCTATCACAGACACCTCTCAAAGACAGGGAAATAAAAGATTCCATTGGAATATCCACATGTAGATAGGCAAGACTGCAATGCCTTGGAGTATTTAAGTCATCTAACTGAGCTGGAAGATAGAACAGTAATTTGAGATGCCTATGCTCCCATGGACTGGCAGTTGAAGTCTGAATAATGTTCACTACGAGGCATCCAAGTATGAGAACAGAACTGAGCCCCAGCTGTTCTCTGCAGGTTGCACTACATGAATTTCAGCTACATAAATATGGGCACCTAATGCTCTTTGAGATGCATGTGGTCTTCAAGATGTCCAAAGGTGAAAGTGAGGTTACAGGACAACTGGCTGGAAGTAAGAGGGAATATCTCAGAGCTGTTAAATTCACTTGCTCTGCCTACATTTAGATAACTGTATTCCACCTCATACTGACTGTAACAGAAGCAAAAATGAGGACTTTTCTGATTCAGTATAGAAATCTTAGTGCAGATATCTAGAACCAGCTATCTTGAGTCAAGATGACTGCAGTTTTTACTGTTATCAGAGAGAAATAAAGGCCTTCATTCAGTTGTCTAAACATGAGTTTAAGCAACTGAATTGAGATCAAATATTTCTAAAGCAGAATTCCTCTCATCCTAAACTATACATTTGAACAGCTCAGAAAAATCTTTCTGCATTGCCCTACTACAAAGTGCCAAAAAGTGACAATCTTAGTCCAAGCATCTAGCAAGTACACCTGAAGATCAGTAAATTAAAAAACTGTCAAAAATTAAATAATTTTATCCACTGACCTCACCCACTTCTGTAGAGCATGATCTAAAGTTTCTCATTTAAAATCAACTGCTTATAAAGACTCGTTATCTTCTCTGTGGTTGCCTGTTTGGTATAACCTGTGGTTTATTTTGTTTTGTTTTGTTTTGTTTTTCTGTTCCCTGAATCTGTTTCCCTCTTGCTTCCCAGAGGACTATCTGGAGGACAATGCAACATGGTGTAAGCTCTGGTATTCTTATTCTTCACTTCATTCCCATTTGTCTTTGTACAATGCTGGACAAAACACTTGTTTAAGTTTCATCTTCACCATCTTTACTTTGTGTGCGTGTGTATTTTAGGCTAAAATACTAGCAGTTCTTTCTGTAATTTTGCATTCTGACCAATTTCATTTTGCCCTGTGCCCAGAGCTGCTGTTGCCTTCCAGTATTTTTCTCTCACCTCAAGGATGGTGCCTCATCCCCAGAAAGGAGCTATGTATTCCTTCAGTGAACTAAAACCTGGCATAAGCATACCCATGATCTCAAACCCACAAGGGCATGTGCAGCAATGCAGACACTGCAGTAGCATTCAGCTCTGAGTCCTGTGCCTGGAGCAATGGAAATGGGCTCCCAGGCCTTCCTGGACTCTCTTCCTAAAACTGCCCCTGTCTTGCTGTCCACTCTCCTTATGCTTTACAGCTTCATAACTTTATGTGACTGTTAGAGGTCCCTGGTTCCAGACAGAAAAACCCTCCTCAGCAGAGTTCATTCAGCACAACCCAAGGGGAAGGCAGGAACACTGCACAGATTTGCATTTAGCATGGACTTAATAGTCCAGTTTCTTAGCAGGACTAATTAGTCTACAGAGAGCATCATGCTGATTCAGCCATGCTGCCTCCTGTGTTTGAGATGCCCCCAGTACCTCTGTATCCACCACATCACTGTACAGCAGTGCTGTCTTAATTCAGCTGGAATTTCTCCCAAAAACATACTGCAGCCTGACCTGGCTGGATGTGTAGAAAATAATTCCTCATTGTCTTTCAGGAGGATATGGAAGTTTTCTTGATTTTTCAGCAGGGAACTGATGCACTATTAAACACATAATACATAATGCACATGCATACTATGGAGACAGGCAACTGAGACAATTGGCCGTGGCATTCATGGGTGATTTGCATTCAAGTACAGTACAGTGGTTGCAGAGATTAGTGGATGAGCATGCACCCAGTCCAAGAAAGAACACCTTTCATGCTCTTTACCCTGGGGTGGGGAACATACTGTGTCACACTTTGTAGGAAAAATGTTCTTTTAGAGTCCCTTCTGATTTCCTTAAAGTAAAAGTAGATAACGTCTCAATTTCCATGAGGAAAATACCCTGAACTAACCATTTTAGGAATAAATTGGGATGTACTTTAAGTCTCTTTAATTTTTTTAATTCTGCTGTGCTATGTTTTTTGTTACAGTGAAAAAATGCGATAGTAATCTAACAAATCTATTGTGAACAACTTCTTCCCAGTGCTCCAAAACTACATGAAATAGAAAATATTACTTAAAAAATTATAATTTGCTTTGCATTTTAACTATAAAAAATAACAGGACAGTATTCAGACATTGATCTGAATTGCCCAGGGAATACTCCATGGCACTCCTGAAAGTAAAGTTTTCATTTCAGTTTCATTAGAATCCATTTAGTCCAGAATCTAGAACTGTTAAATATATGCCATGATAGCACAATTTTCCTGGGATAGGATGCTTATCCTCAATGATTTTTTCTTCAAAACACCCTAGAATAAAATCCAGAAGGTATAAATCTTGGAAGGTTTAAAGTTCTGAGATTAGTTTTCCAGATATCTTCTGCATACTGAGGCCATAGGATAACAAACAATGAGCTTGTAAAATACATCATAACTCTGGAATTTTGGGTCACACTTTTAAGGCTGAAGATGACAGGCTTGCACAAGTGTTTTAGAAGCCCACGGGCTTCCCACAGTTTCCTCCCCCAAAACCATTAGACACTGCCATTGGATTTGATGATCTTGTGTGATGTTAATCAGCAGATGATTCCTGTAAAACATAAAATGTACAGCTCCTCCACTTTTATGTTTTGCATGTTTAGAGAGAATTTTGTTTCTTATTAGTTGTTTGAATGCAATATGCACAATGAATAAATACATTTTACAACATTTGTTGTGGTCATTTGGTGTTAGATTTAGGGTTTGATTGGTTTGCCAAAAATAAGTGTTTGCTTAGTATCAAGTTTTGTTTAGTCTCAGTTTCTGTCTTACAGCAATATCTAAGTTTAAGTCTGTGCAATCACTTTTTCCCTCATGGTTAATACCAGTTCCATGTGGCAAAGGTGGATGAATTATGGTGGCTGTCAGAACCCTCCTGGGAGACCTGACAGAGTCCTGTTTTTAAAAATGGTGATATTATTCCATCCCCAGCTGAATAGTTGTGCACACTGCTGTATCTGAGGTATTGCACTCCTAACCTGCGTGAGGTGGTTACTAAGACAGAGCTTTGTTACAGTGGTTGCCTCTATCTTTAGGTGGAATGGTTCTGCCTGCTGGTCAGACCCTGATTACCCTGGGCAAGGAAAGACAGTAACAGGACAGACAGATCTCTACCTTAATTAGTTGTCAAAGAAAATGCACATATCTTGATTGCCATGCAGTTTCTGCCTTGCTTGAAGAGTGATGTCTCATGAAACACAGTGCCTGCTTGATCATCTTCTAAAATGGACTTTTTATTACTAGTTGAACTTCCTTTACCTGATGGATGTGAAGACCCACTAAGAGTCATCATCTCATTTCCAGGAAAGCCTTAGGGATGTGAATGTTATTATGGATCACTGTTAGAGAGGTGGGGAATACAAAACCTGTAGATAGAATCCACTCCTGATCACCAGACTTTCTACTAACAGTAAGATGAAAAAAATGGTGCAGTCATGAGTCTTCACTTGTTGTACATTGAAAAATTATGTGATTGCTGAACTTGGTTGTTAGGGTAAAGAAAAGCAAGATATCTAGGCTAATGTTTGCACATCTGTGCCCTATCAAACCAGATAAACACGAAGTGGGATTTATTTGTCCTATCTTTTCATGTTTCTAGTGCTGTGATCAAAGTCTGAGCTATCACTTCATTCCTTTACTAATCAATGTAGATAGCAGCTCCAGACCTTGCTTAAGATACTCATTTAGAGAAGACAATAATCTGAATTACCCCTTCTCCCCACTGAGGATGAATAGAACCTGGATGATTAACTCAGAGATCCAATTTGTAGATTTCTAAATGAAACCATAATTCTTGGCATTGGAGCTAGGCTGTATGGATCAGATGTGCACAAAGGAGAATTTGGTCTGTAAAATATATTGATAGGTAGTTCTTATCATACTGCTAAACATAGTCATTGCCATGGTATCATCAAGTACCTAGAAGGATAGCTAGACTCAAACAAAAATAGTTAATTTGAAGGCTTCACAACTTCTATTCAATGGCAACTTCACCTTGTAAATCTGGTTAAGATCTACTTCCTTCCATTTGATATTTTAGCTTCTGCTCAATAAAGACTAGGGGTTTTTTCCAATATACAGAAAGTTTATATTACCAGCCTCTGAAAGATTAATCTAAGAAGGAAATACATTCACACTGCTCTTTCAACTGGAAGATAGATCACATTTCATTTCACATATCTCTGCAGAAGGAAAAGTCAATTCTTAATGTTCTTGTTCATGATTAAGAAAGATAGTGACTATATATACATGTTCAGCATTTAGTCTTTTGGTATCATATTAGAAAAGAAAATATGGTTTAAAAATTAGTGTCAGGGCTTGTGTCCCCACTTGCAGTGCATAAACCATGCTCATTTAGATACTTCCAAGTAATATGACAGTAACAGCGATGACTGCCTGCATGCCTGGAAGATGTTACACTGTGATGAATTCTTGCATTGTTCGCATGAGTGCAGCCAACAAGTTCTAAGTTCCCATAAAAAATCGATTTATGATATATCATCTGTTCATCTACCACTAGAGAATTAGAGGGTCCTTTTTTGTGCAAGTAACTACAGAACATTACATGTCTTTCCACAACGAAGTTAGTTGTGTACAAGTGTGGATGCCAAGAGAGAAATAAAAACTTCGGTAATTTCTAAATTAGTTGCAAATAGTGAATCTGACTCTCCAAAGAAAAACATGTTTTATGCTTTACTGGCAATTAGTTTTCTCCACCCCTTGCAGATTCTTTTATTTTGTTAGACTGCAGCACATGAATATATTGTGAACTCGTAACAGGAGCATGCAGTGTTGGACTCCACTTAGAACAAATAGTAGGTAAAAGGAATAAAAAGGTTTATCTTCATTACAATTGGTGACCCTTTTGTGAACCTTCTTTAGTCAAAACCAAATATTTCACATTAGGAAAGATTTCCTTTATTTTTTTCCTGCTCTTACCCTTAAAACATATCAATGTATGAATCTAGGCTGTTGGGATAGCAATACAGGACACTTCTATAATGCAGAGTTGCATGTAAACATTAAATCTTGAGTGGCTAGTTACAGATGTTCTTTGATGGGAAAGCCAAGAAGATTAATAATACTGGGGAAGGGCAAAGGCATGGATTCATCGCATCAAATTGTATCAATCATTAATAGAGGACAAGCCTAAGATTGTGCATCTGTGAGCAAACTCAACAGTGTTTTCTGGATCTTAGGTCTGGGCATAGACCCTAGCAACCTCACAGGTCCACATTAGGGCTAAATGAGTAGCTCACATATTACCAATTCAGATGCTCAGTCACTATGGAAAAGAGGAGTATAACTGCAAGGCAGTTCAACAGATCCCATTCTGGACACCGGTGAGTACTGAGGTACACAGTAATAGAGAACTCCACCTACAGGATCAGGACTGAGTAGTATGGATTCCTTTCACAGCTGGTTAAGAAAACAGGCATTTTCAGAGGGTAATTCCCAGTCTCATGTAGACATCTGTCAGAGACTGCATGAATAGCTATGTGGAAGTTCCAGTGTTTCTCTGTCAACTATGAAGAATTTCAGGCTTGACAAGATATTTAGGTTACAGAGGGCTAGAGCTGAGTTAGATTAACTCCTGCTGAGCAGTCAATACCTGACTTCTCCACAAACAGGCCTACCAAAGTGAAAGGACTGAGACTATTAGAATTAAGGACTCAAATGTACTCAGCTGGGGACTGAGTAGATGCTTACAATTTCATCATGTTCCAATGGCTTTGTGATCTGGTGGCAGCAATCATGAATTACCATTGTATACATGTCTTTGTTGGTTTTCTTAGGTCTTGCTGCTTCTGTACTGAATGTATGTCATGTAAATGTTATTTCTGGTACAAAAGAAATGGAATTCACTGAGTCTGATTCAATGTCTAACACAGGTGCTCTGTGGAGCTGGGTTTGTTAATCTGTCATGGTAGCAGTGGAGAGCTAGTCAAGGGACTCAGTAACAGACAGAAATTATTTGCTGAAACACCAGCATCATGATAAGTGACATGCCCTGAACTATCTAGGCATCTGCAAAGAGCTGAGATGTGATAAAGGCCTTACAGAAGTTCTTCCGTCTTCTGGATACTCTAAAGGACTCAACATGACATTAAATTCATTTGTATCTATATTGAATGAGGGATCTGGGAGCTACTCATAAGATCTTAAATTAGACCAAAATGAGACAGCTGGCAACTTGAATAACTCTCTAGACACCACTGACCAAGAGGTCACTGTCTTTCCAGAGAGACTTCACATGGGGGTCTCAGGTATGGTACAGGACTTATTTGACAGTTGTTCTGGCATATGGAAGAGAGAGGGAGTTTCTAAAGGCAGTAGATATCTGTCTGCAGGCAACTGAACCTTACTCCAGGTCTCCACTGTCTGTGGTGGGTTCTTAGACACCCAGCTGATGTATCAACACCCACACTGAGAGCTTTTAAATTCAGGCAAGACTAATGCACTGCCAGATCCTGATGGACAGGTGACATTACCATTCATTTGTATGGGAGCAAACCACGCTGCTAACACACAACCAGCTCTTAACAGTCCCTAGGACAATTGCCTTTGCTTCAAAATGCTGAGAATTTTGCTTTTCTATTATATACTTGGACAGCATAAATACTATATAGGAATCCACATGAAAACAGACCAGAATGAAAGTTGTTTTTCTCCTGAAACATTCAAGGCCATAAAAATATCCAGTACATAATAATAACTGTGTTACCTAAGTAACTGCTAGAGCAAGAAAAGCAAAAAGCTAATTGTTTAAAGTGCATTGTGTTTTTAATATAACATACCTACTATTTAAATAGTACATACCATACACTATATTAGAGTGTGGTATATACGGAGAAATAACAGGAATTTGAGTAATGTATTTCTTCTGCTGAAAAAAAATCAGTCATTTAGAGGAAAAAAATCACTGCATAATAAATGAACCTGTGAGAAACTTCCTCTTCTGTGATCTCACAATGAATGTTAATGGAATTAAAAAATCAGGGAGCATTTATAATATTAGAAATAATTTGTAAATAAAAATCATTTCAACTTTTATTCCCTCATTCAGACAAAATCCAGTTGACCTAATGGAAGTATCTAACCCTAGAGTCAGCCAGATAATGTATCCTTTGGTGTCAGCTGAGGGAAATAGGCACTTTTCAGGGCACAGTTGATCTGAGCTACTTTAAAAATCTTTGTTGGATTAAGTAGCACTTGCACTCTTCAGTTCCTGCTTCTCACCATTGCCTGCAGAAGAAGAGTTTGTAACTCAGGAACACTGACATCATGTGAGATGAATTTCATTCACAAATTCTTCTTTATGGAGATCATGGTCTGGATAGACTATGAAATTACTATCATTCACCTTGATGGTATTTCTACTTGACTTGGTTTGGCAACAAGGGGTCACATCATGCTTGGCATTGAACACATATGAAAACTATATTCCTGTCTTGAACACCTTAAGGAGCTCTGTCTTTCAGACCTTTTCTTCTGAAGTAGAAGATGCAGGATTCCCAGTCATTGCTCATTGCCTCTGTATATTTTCCTAACCATTCATTTGCACTGAGAGAATGGAGTGATCCAGAAAAACAAATCAGCTGTTCCTGTAAAGTGTGATATTCATAATTCGTAATTCGTGATTTTGTAACCCAAGTTAACAAAATCTGAATTGTAACCTGTTTGCCTCACAAGAGAAAGAGGAGAAAGTTGTCATAGTCTTCCCCTTGTCACTTATGCTCAGGCAATTCAGATTACACCTCCAAGTGCAGAGCAGTAGAGAGGGAATACTGTCCAGGGTGCAAGACTCCCAGAGACTGGGAGTATCCTCCTCTTTGTCAGGTACAGAGCAGTTTCACATGTAGTGATGGAACTGGAAAACCATGACTGTTTTTATCTGCAACCCATATCTCCCAGATTATAATGCTTACATAGTTGGGAAAGAAAAGAAGATGGCTTCTGTCTCAATCCCATCCAGATTCCCATTCCCAGTCCAACTTAAGTTCTCCTAGGTAAAGATCTTCATTATTAGATGGAAAATGGATAAGTCAGCTCTTTTCTGCCTGCAGATAGAGGCCTAGATTCATCATACTTTTATCAAGTCACCCCTTCCTTGATAAAAATCAATGTGGCAAAACCAGGTCCCTTAAAAATCTCTTTTATCATGAAATAAGCCAGATATAGACATATAGGGGAAAGATGGATTGGAGAAAAAGTACTGCCTGTAAAATGTGCAGCTCACTTGGGAATGTGACTAGCTGAAAATTGACTTGGTAATGTTCTGGGACAAAACCCCTGGAATTCTCAAGCTAGTTGTGGAAGTACTTTTAAGAAATCCTATTTTCCACAGGTTGTAATGTTGATTTATTTCTGTGCTAAAATGTGAAATAATATGGCTGGTAAACACGCTTTCAGAAATCTAGAAAATAGTTAGTGATATATAGGGACATATTCTTCAATGTCATTTGTTCCTTAATGTGTCCCCATGGTAAAGGCACCATAATCACTTCAAGGCCACTCATTTCCATGCTATAACACTCTGCTCTCAGCCATTTGCTTTATCAGAGAGAACACAGAGATTAGAAGGGCATCATTGTAAAAAGGATGATCTGAGCAAGATACTTCTGTGTCTTATAACTACTCTGGCCTCCTAGACCAGGGTGACCAAGGCCAGGCTCTCACTACAGGATATGAGCCATACCCTAGAGGTACTCAGTGGATGCTAAGGACACAAGCAAGTTGCTGAACTTTGCATCCAGAAAAGAGCCCACACACACTCTGGGAGTTCTCCAACAAATACAAGTGAACTTATCAGGCTTTCAGGAAGGGCTCAGATGCTGCATGGTGATCACACAGCTGCATTTAGACCCACATCTAAATATTTTTTTCCTCATTTGAAGCACTAGAGTGTCTGATGCTTAGAACCTCTAAATTTGTTTTACACTTATCCAGGTAACCATTCCCTAAACGAGCTGGAAATATTTTGTTCTATTCCACTGTTAGTAGTGACAAATAACGAGACTAACATTAAGGTTCTGTTTAGGATTTATTGTACTTCTGAATGCAATGTTATCTGATTTTGAGACCTTACGCCTCTAGCTGTTGGTTTGCTGAAGTGTTTTCTAACAAAGAAAGTAATACACTATAATCCAGACCAACAACTAATTTCCAGCGAGGAATCCAAGGCTCAGACTTCGTTTGCACAATTCACCATTTAATTTTAATGGATTAAATTGCATAGCTGGGGGAAAAGAGCAATGATAAGAACATACCTGTGAACGCTCCATTCTTGCTGCACTGGTGGAAGCTGCCATAGTAACTTATCAGGATAGGTTAATCAAGCTTTGCCTGTTATCAGAAACCAGATGGAGCAAAGACTCCAAACTATGGATCCTTATGTAGCTATTAAAAATCGGATTGATGTTCAGCTAGAGGTAAACAGGCATGGGTCTGTCAGATAGAAATTGTAGGCATAATATGTTGGTATACAGGAATTGCAGAGGAAAATGGGGTGATAAGGCACAGCAAGAAGTGTTTTAAATCATTATTCATAATATTTAAATATTATTGTGGTTCAGAAAGTATGTTTATTTAAATGAGATTCTGACATTCCATATGGTTTCCTCCATCCCTTATATGACTACTATCATATTTACTTAGTCACAGCTATTTTTCTTCTCTAAGTCTTCCAGGGGTAAGCCCAGCAAAAGAAAATCAAATTGTCATAGTTGTGGTTCATATGCCATCATTTATAACCTGAAGGAATCTACACTTATTTCTTTTACAGTACCTCTCTATGCCTGGGTGGTGATTTGTGAGGAAGAAAAGCAATACAATTTTCATGGGCCAATATGGGGATCACAACTTGTTTCATGGAGTATGACAACAGAGAAAGGTGCTGGGTTTTCCAGCAAGGGTGACTGGAGCACACAGAGGAGGGGGACACTAGGGAGGAGCCTGTTTCCCCATGTGTGAACGTGCACACAGAGAGGTTCAAGACGGCCAGGAATTTCAGTTCTGGGAATTAGCTGCATGCTTAGGTACAGGTTCACAGAACATTAAAACTCTTGAGACCTTTATTTGGAAACACGAAGTGTGTTCTTCTCTCCTTCTATTTCTAGCAGCCAAAGAGGGCAAGCAGTAATTTTTTTACATTTTCCCTGTACATAGAGTTTTAATTCGACTGTAGGCTTCATGTATGAAAGGCCATAACAGTATGGGCAGCAGAAGAGGGTACTTAGTGCCCTGCACCTGCTGGTCTGTATCATAAGGGATGGCAGCATAAGTACTGCAGCCTGGTAAAGATATTCCGTGATTTTAAATGTGGAGCATGCTATGCTGGCTGCTACCAGGGCAGCAAGCTGTTACTTCGCACTGCAAATTCAGGGGAGGGAGGCCAAAATCATGAGCCTTGTGCAGGCTTATCGATTTAGAAGGAAAGCCAAGAGGTGCTTTTCACCAACACAGTCACCAGCTTTTAACCTTTGGAGTGCATACTACAAGAGCTAACTTCGCTCTTCATCAGAAGAGGTACAAGTCCTGAAAAGATCCACAGGCATCAGAAGAATTTGAATTTCAACAAGCTAATCAGAAAACCCAAGGTTAGCCTGGCTTGGGAAGGTACTAAGCATCCATCTAGTTTCCATGAAGAGCACTCATCTGCACATTTTTCTTTTGATAGTTTGCCAGGTTTTCCTAAGTAGGAAAATAAATGAGATAAAATAGCTAAAACCACCTTGAAAGGAAGTGTAAACATCATGGAGATTTGGCTTGCATAGTACATTTCTTAAAGGGCTGGAAGCCATCCGTGGGATGATGTGAGGCAAGTTATATCTTCTGAAAATAATTGAACCCAAGAAGCAGAAGAGCATAAAAGGAGTGTAGGTAATCCAGTTCAGACAAAATAAGAAGTGATTCTACCTTTTCTCCCACACCTCATTGAATTACACCATTTTGTGCATTGAAAAAAACATGCTGGTTTTTTCTTATTTACTTTTATGGGTACAATGCTTCTTAGGATTCCTGCTAAGAGGAAGGGTGTATTATCTAAGAGCAGTACAAATGTACAACTTTGGCACCAAGAACTTGAGTCAGAAATTAATTGAGATCCCAACCACCCCAAACCTTGGCTATCAAACCACATTTTCTTTGAAAAACAGGGAGGGGATATGAGTAAGGCAGATAATTCTTTTTTGTTTCCTGTTTATCTGAGGCTGGTCAGGACTAGAAAAAAATAAGCAAATAAATGAAGTAAAGCAAACTTCTTACTTGGTCTGTTATCTGAGGTTGAAGTAGAATTGCAACTGTATTTCACAGATTTCAAAGACCTGAACTTTTGAAAACATGAAGTATTCTGGTTTTGGTGTGGTTCTGAAGTGCAGCTTTAAAAAATAATCATAGCTGGGTATCTCCTTGCTTAGGTGCATAGCACTGCAGAAGCTGGAACACATCTGTAGGTCTGCATAGTCCAAGCAAGAGTCCCAGAGAATGTCACTCCCATTTAGAGACCAACTGCAGGATTGCTCTGAGAGTAGTCCACTGATTGCTGTGTTACTTTGCACCTTTCTGGTTCTTCCCTGTTTCTGCTGTCTAAATAAAAGCTTTCAGATTGTCTGCTTGCATATTGTAAGCCAATTCTTAAAGAAGTTGTAGTCAGAATGGTGAAGTTCTCCTGGATTTTAATGATTTAACCTGTAGGCCCCTTTAGTGGCGGGGAAGGGGGAAGGAAGTGGGGGGTTTTTTTGGTAACTCTTTTGACACAGATTTGCTTTCCTCTTGAACCTACAGTGGAGTTCTAACCCTTTGCCTTTTTCATCACAGGGTGAAGTTATGCATACAGTAGCTGAGTTATAAATTCAGCTTCACAAGCTGTTGTACTGCAGAATAAAATAAGACAGGCAAAGCATCTGTAAGAAACAAAACTTGTTTAGATGTAAGTGGCTTTGATCAGCAAATATGGCAAGGGCATGAGGAAAATAAATAGGTTTGTCTTAAAATAGGACATAGTTTAAAATCATTCCCAGTGTGAAAGTATTCTCTTTGCACAGCTGAAACATAAATAATGTAAGATCGATGTTAGATGTTGGCTGGGCTATTCTGAAAACGAGACTGTAGAAACTGTGCAAACCAGCTAGCACCAATAAGTTTGCTTTGCTGTATGCCTCAAGACAGAGAAATTGAAAGAACATGTAAAACTAGGCATGAGTTGATGGATAAATTAAACTACAAAATGACAGGAAGACAGGAGATGTAATGACCAGCATAGTCTGGTTCAACTGGTTGTTTGAATTAAAATGATTACATATGCAGCCTCAGGAAATAAAAGCTCCCATTCCATTCAACACAGTTTATAAAGTTTTGCTCCAGTAATGAAAAATGGAAATGAGCCTCTCTAATGAATTACAACAATTATCTCTCTGCTGGGGCAAGACAACTCTGAATCCAGTCATATTCCCCCAAGGAAAGAAGCACTGTGTGCTGTTATTCACCACACACCTCAAGAAATTCAACAACATTTTCTTGTTATTGTTTTTCTGAACCACAAGGTTTCTCAGCTGCCAGCCCGTGGAGCTTCTGGATTTCACACTGTGAATAGCCTTCACTTACTGGAGAATGTTTGCACAGGGAGCTCTCTGTGTATGAGCAGCAGGCTGACACAGAATTAGGTTGGTTTCTTACAGTTACACGGCAGTAACTTCTCCATGGATTGTGAATCTGTTTAAAATAAAATCCAGGGTGTTTCTCATTTACAGACCTTAGCTGATTTGTGCAAAATAAAAATGGTGCAAATCATATTTTAAAAAAATAAAACATTTCTTTTCTGTACCACCAGTCATAGAAGAAAAGCAATGCCAGTATTTCCCTGTTAGTAAAACTTTAGGTTTTCTGATTGGCCTAAGTGATGTGTCATGGTAAAAGAGCTAAGATTACTAAAAGTACTAAGATTAAATCCAACTGTACTTAATTTTACCACATATGTACATTTTCTCACACACAAAACATTTACATTCAGATTAGCTCAAATACATTTTTATTCAAAACCATTGTCTAAAAATTGGGGAATTTGCCCAGGAAATTACACTTGAATTGAGCAAAAAGTGAACTAATATGGGTAAATAGCATTTATTGCAAGTCAAAAGTCTGTTATCTCTTGGACATTTTTTTCCAAAGAAAGAGCATATTTAATGTGTCCTCTCCTATAGAATTAAGTTGATGTCCACCTATATCAATAAAAACTGAAATATTTTTTCTGTGAGATCACTGTTTAGGGATTTATACAAGCTGTTCATTGGCAATGCATCACAGCTAGGCTGGAGCATTATTTTTAGGAAAGATATTAGATTAAATCAAAGGCATTGGGAGCATCTGGGATGTCTTTATCTGAATGTTTTCATGTGATAAAAGCATAGATATATTTGTATCATATAAGAACAACATATGTTCATATAGCTGAGTTTTTCAGACTTGCAGACTGAAAGCTTCACAGTCTAAACAGACAAGTTTTGAGCACCCAGGAAAGAAATTTTTTAACATCCCATGGCTGTACCTCTATTCAACTGAGAACAGCCTCTGCAATTAACTGTTTAAAATGGACAGAGCCTGTTTTCTCTCTTTCTTTTGACAGTGACAGATCCTTTGCATCATGAACAGCCCTAGCTATAAATCTCACTTAAGGCCAAAGCTGTGCATCATCTCATTGTCAGTGTTCAGCTACAACAGGCTGCATTCACAGGCTCCAAGCTCGAGTATCAGAATTCATAGTCATTCATAAAAACTGCATCAGGAGCTTTGCTTCGACACACCAGGATGACCCTAGTCTGGAGGCAAGCCTGCATCATCCTTCAGGGTGAGTGTTCCCAAACGGTGGCTGGGGGAGCCTGCGGCCACCAGCTAATCAAGAGGCTTATAACTGCCAGGGAGCAAAACACAACAAGCAGGAGAGCTGTGTGCCTTGGGAGTTTGCACAGTGCTTTGTACTGTAAAATGGGGAGAGCTGGGAAGAATGAGACTGGCTAATTTCCAGTACACTTCCATGATACTTTATTGAAATGAAAATAGGCCTGAACAGTGTAGGAGAGGGGCAGAACCCTGAGGTTTCATCTGAGGAAAGCAGTCTTTCCGCGACAAGACTTCATCCTGTGGCTGCTGTTTTATCCCTGTGGGTCCACTTGTTATTACTGTCCATCAGTAACCTGTTGGCAAATTGCCATCTCTTTCAGGTCTTTTTTTTTTTTCTCCTCTCCTTATGCAAAACCTTTAATGGTTTCTGATCCCTCAGGGAGATATCACCACTCTTTTCCCTCCTGTTTTGAACTTTCGAAGTAAAAATGTGTTACAGGTCAGCTCTGTGCTCTGCAGTAACACAGCCTAAAAAGTCAGAAGCCAGCTCTGAGTGAGCTGGTGTACCACTGCTACTCACCATGTCATGCCATGGGAAGCTGCCAGCTCATGTCCTGGAGGCAATAAAGATATTTTAGCATCATTCTGCAGCTCTTGACCTGCCTCTTCACAGGTAGGACGAATTTGTTCAATTGACATGTCTTTGCCATCCAGCCCCCAGATCTATAAAAAGCCTGGCTGGAGTGATCTCAAGGATCTCTGACAGCCATGATGTAGCTGTGCCCCTTGTCCATCCTCTTCCCCATTCATTCCTCTCCAAATAACACAGGGGTTTCTGTGTCAATTCTTTCTCATTTATAGCTTTTGTCTCTCCTAGAGCAACATACTTCATGCTGTTGATGCTGTCCATTAGACAGTACTTCTGTACCCAAATGTGTATTGTTCAAGGCCTGGTTTTGATGTGTCCAGCTTGGTGTGTGTTGTGGGTTTACCCAGGAAGGGTCAGTCTTGCAAGTGACCTATGGTGCAGGAAGCAGTGCACCTTGCTTCCTGGGAAACAGAGCCAGTGACCAGCTAGTTTTGAGTATTGATGGGTATATAATCCAATTAAAAATTGTTCCGCCTCCAGGAAAAAAAACATATTTAAGAGAGATACACATGAGAAAAAAACCTTTTTCCTGTCCTGTTGCTGCCAGAGAAGCAAGTCCTGTGTTTCTCTCTCTGGTAAGACTGGGCCCTTGCCCTCCCCCCCCCCAGAGAGGCAGAGGGGGGAGGTTTGGAAGTGAGTTTGCAGCAGTTAAGCTGAGCGTGAGAGAGGACCCGGCCTGAGTTCTCCGACTACTGGGCAAAACATTCCAACTACAGCGGGCAGAGCCGGGTCCCTGCTCCAGGCCGGGCTGGCGCCAGGCTGGCTCCCTCCGGCCGGCTCAGCTTCACAGAGCGAGGCTAATGAGACTCTTGACTGACTGCTTCTGCAGTCTGGCTCAGACTTTTTTTTAAATAGCTCGTCAAAAAATCGTAAGACTGTCACAGAGNCTGAAAATTCTTCTGTGAAACCATAGTTGAAACTAAGCTAAAATATTCCCTGTAATGTATGAGGAAATTATTTAAGGGGGGATGTGACATTCTACTTGCAGCCAGTGCAGCCAGTGAACCAAGGCACCTGTGTAGAGATAAGTAGATACTGAAGTAATTGCAGCCTGACAAGAAGTTTGAGCAGAGATAGAGAAGAAGCTGTAATCCAGATCCCTTGCCCCGGAGAATGGTCAAAGAGGATTTACGTTGCCAGTGATGGAAGAAGGAGATTTCTTTACTGCTGTAGTAGAACCACTCATCCTTAAAAAGATATACCACATGAACCGTCATGACCCACCGTAGTAGCTGTGGGAAAGCTACTGGTGTGGGAGGGACTTTCCACAATGAGCAGAGATTTTTTTCTCCTGCGCGGCCGCTAGTTGTGAGGCTGAAAACCATAAGAACTGTATTTCTTGTGGAGAAGTCAACATGGTAAAGCAGGAGAAAACTCCTCTCCCTAAATGAACTGAAGACTAATTTAAAAGTAGTAAACTGACTGAAAGTCGAAGTGTTGGTTTTTTTGTATTGTCATTGAGAAAAATGGAGAGGTGGGAGGAGGACAAGTATTCTGAAAGTTTTGTTCTGGTTCTTAATGGTTTTTTTCCTTTTAGGTCTGTTAATAAACTTTCTTTATATTCTTTATAGTTTGAGCCTGCTTTACCTACTCCTAATCCTTATCGCACAACAAAATTGAATAAATTTAGTAAGTATGCTGGTGTTTAGCCAGAAATTCAAGTGAACAAACTCAAACCACTACAGTGTGTGAATTGCGAATTAACTCAGGTAACTTGCCCATGGTATGGACATCACCAACAGGCTGGCTCTTTTCATAGTCTGAGATGGGATCACAGAGTTCCTGGCTCAGGAAGAGCCCAGTAGAAGTGTAATGAGCTGAGAACTTGGAACTATCATGATGTTAAATTTCACCAAGTTTGGTGGCTTCACAAAAACTGGTTTTGAGCATGGTGCCTGACCTACAATAATTCCCAAACCGTGCGAGAAAAATTATCTGGAGAGCTGGCCCATGCCAAAACTGTTCCCATGACTGATCTTACAGTTTATCCATATGGACTATCAATCTCCAGTGTCTCCAGGGATGTTCCTGGCACTCTTAACTTACTGAAGAAAAAACTAGCATGCTAGGCCACAGAATGCAGTAGTGGTAAAGAGTTTTTTTGTATCCCTTGTGATCCAGCGATGCTATCTCTGTCCCGCATTTCTTTTCCTTAAAAAAACAAAAAGAAAACAAGCAAGTTAAAAAAAAACCTAATGAAACAACCATCTGTAGATGAAGGCAGTATCCAGAGATCTTAGTCCACAGGTGTACTGAAATGGAGAGAGTGCAGAAATGACCTGTCTAGTGTGGATAATGTAGGATTCACTAGAAAAAGTA
This sequence comes from Orthonyx spaldingii, assembly GCA_013397795.1. Lineage (NCBI taxonomy): Eukaryota > Metazoa > Chordata > Aves > Passeriformes > Orthonychidae > Orthonyx > Orthonyx spaldingii. The sequence goes on from VZTJ01000748.1 coordinate 466,123, forward strand.
AAATTGCAAAGGGACAGGTATCTGGTGATTTTGAAAAATCAAATTTAGCCCAGTTGTACAAAAGGATTGAAAAGCATTGTATAGGTCATCAGATAATGAGTGAGAAAAGTAAATGTACTGTCAGCTTGTGAAAGTACAAAATAATTTTCTCCCAAGGTAAGGTAGGCAACTAAGAGCTCTGACTGCTAAAATAAGAAATAAAATCAATTTATTTCTGAAAAGATGGCTCAATTATGTAAATCAAAATAGCACTGACATGAAAAAGAAACTGAAATTACAATATTAAGCATATAAAATTAATCAACTCAAAAGAGTTATTGACAGAAGCTGGTTTGACATTAAAATATATACTAGAAATTACTTCAGCACTAGAAATTGCTTCAGAAAAAGAATTATAGCAAAGTTTGACATCATTTCTTTTAAGCATAGAGCTGCTTACATAGTCAGAATCCCTATATACAACTTACGATTCAAGGGCAGTTTTGTAGAAAACGCAAAAATCTTGTACAGCTCTCTACAAAAAGAACTCAAAACCTGAGAATAATGCTGTGAAGGCAACAGTTTGCAGATGACAACTCAGAACATCTCTGCCTGCTCTTGTTTTTCACAAAGATCATCAATAACTTCTGTAATCTAGCTTAATAATGCATCCCTGTTAAGTGACAACACATAGCATCCTGCTTTAAAATCTTCCTTTACAAAACATGGAGAAAACATTGCTTAAAAACATTAAGAATGGAGACAGATTTTTGAAGATGTACAAGTGCTTCCTGTAATTTCAAGAAGAAGTATTTGAACTGACTAGCTGACTTACTGATTTCAGCAAATAGAAGGAATCATCATGTTTCCACACAACTGTGTCCCTCTATATAACTATGTGTTCCTGTGGAACTCTGTGAAAAACAGTTACAGATCTTGCAGCATTCAGTGTTTATGTTGCCAAAATTCAGTATGAGTTTTGCAGGTGGCACAGACTGGCCCCATAATAAATATTTGATAGAATGGGACAGCCCAAGAGAGTGATCTAGATCACCTATGATTTTAGTCCGTTTAGATAAAGCATGTTTTGATAGCGCCAGGTACAAGGTCATGTATCTGGGAACAATGACTACCTGCCAGACCTAAAAAATGTGACACTATCTTACAAAGGAAAGGCTTATGAGAACTGAGGAGATAGCAGGAAAAGGCAAGGTAGAAATTCCCTGCTGCTGTTGCGAAAAAGGTTAACCATCACACATGCAGTCATGAGGAGTAATTAAGGCTTTACATCTTTGTCTGAATATGGAATTGATGGGTCTACTTAGATCACTGAATAAAAAAAGGCTGGGATGTGATCAAGGGCTGGACCAAGGATCACTCACACTGCTTACGTGGCTAATTCATTCCCCATCACAGTTTTGGCCCACACCAATATCCTCCAAGACATCAACATATCTTGAAGGATATCAGGAACCATAAAAAGCAGTTGGGGCACAAAGTCAAACTACCTTTGACCTCCCAATTCAGCATACTTTTCCAACTCCACCTTAACATCTCCTGTCCCAGTATTACCCTCAGAATACTTTGCCCAGATACCTGGCACTCCCCAGGGTATGTAACACACAGGTCATGGGAAACCCTGCACCAAGTGCTGTATAAAACAGATTCAAGGAGTTTCTACCACTTGCATCAGGGCCAAACTCTTGAGATCTTTTCTAGAAAGAGGCATATTCTTCCTCTGCCATTTCCTGGTCATTTTTCATCTCTAGAAAAATCCAGGGCAATGAGGGGAAGTTCTTTTGCAGGAGGTTAAGACTGTGTTCTGTCTGTAACATCAACAAATCCAGGGCTGTTAATTCAGAAAAGAAAGAATATTCCTTACAGCATAATGGATAAAATTTGGAATAGATCTTGATAAAAAGTTCACTGCTAATATATAAGTACAGCAAACCCCAAAGCAATGTGTAATGCATTCTTGGCATAGCATTCAGCTTAATAAGCAGTGGGGCCATGGTTATATTCCATGCTTACTCCATTTTTCAAGAGAACTCCATATTTCACTCTCAATAGAGTACATTACAATAATCCAGTCTTGAGTTGACAAAGGCACGTGGCAAATTTTATTGAGGTGGAGAGGTTGTGTTTGCCTTTACAGGCAAAGGTGGGTATATTATTTGGGGCTATAATTCAAGTTAGGCATGCAGCAGATTCATAAGGTCTTATATCACATCCGAACGGCCACCTGCCACCTCCCAGAGCACAGTCACACTTGTTCCGTTTTGATGCTGACCTAATATTTGATCAGCATCTCACCTGAACTTTGCAGTTCACCCCAGTTGTCTCAGGTGATGTGTAACACATCTGCAGACAGATAATCATCCTCAGCAGCCTTGCTCATGGGGGTACTCCGTTAGTTAGCTCATTGCACCAGCTGGAGCCAATGGGACAGATATGGAAAGTTTCATCAATGTGCTTTGTGCAGGCACCAACTCCCCCAGTTCCATTTTGAGCTAGCTCAGTTGTTTCTTTATTGTGCCTGCAACACAATTTGTTCAGAGCAGGAGATAATCCCCAAGTTAGAAATAAAGTGCTTGACTTTCATGTTTCAAGGGAGGGCTGCTAATTAGCTAAAAATCTCACACCATTTTATTTATATAGAAAGCAAATTTGGTTTTGAAACCACTGAGAAGCAATAACCACAGAACTTTATGATGTCACTATTAAAGAGATGTTTTTCAGGCTTTATTTATAACCTAATTTTATACAAAGCGCCTGCAGTGTTGTGGGCATATAGGAATACCAACTAAGTGCAGGGAAATCAGAGGCCATTTGAAAAAGTCATTTTTTCCATGATCCCCATGGGCTGATTCCAATAGAGGATTCAGGTACTTGTAAATTATGTCACAGAAACACCAAACTTTCGAGAATCTGGATCCCAGTGACGAGTCAAAAAAAAGGGAGGCAAATGGATTAGCACAGGAAGCCAAAGAAGCTTAGAAGTATGATTTAAAATATATGTGCTGAGTAAGTGGTGAAAGTGCATTGACAGGTGACCTGATCTGGCCAAAGGGCTATGCTGCACCACAGAACATCATGTTCAGTGTATAAACTGGGGGGGGTTGGCTGGAAGGGGCTGATCACTGCTCAGGGATGAGGTGGGCATAAGTCAGTGGGTGGTGCACAATTGTGCTGTACATCACTCATTTCTCTTGGGTGTTATTTCTCTTTTTCCTTTTCCTTTTCATCATCATAGTTTTTTTTGTTATTATTATTCACGTATTGAACTGTTTTTATCTTAAACCATGGGCTTTACCTTTTTTCTATTTTCTCTCCCATCCCACAAGAAGGAGAGCAGAGGGGGAGTGACTGAGCAACTGCATGGTACTTAGTTGCCAGCTGGGACTAAACCATGGCAGTAACCAAATTGCCTTCTGAGGGAAGAAATATACATTCGAGTTCACTGTTTCTGCTTGAAAAAATAGTGCCATAGTGCCATAGGAACCATACACCTCAGTATATAACATATATACACTAACAACAGTAATAAATATATTAACAATGGTTCAAGCACGGCCTTGCAGAGGGGGGTACATTCCCACTGTGCCCCACATTTCTAGCTGGCTAGGTTTGGGGCACTCCACCTTCCACACTGTGGATTTTAGGGTAGCCTTTGAGACACACTTGACTTTGCTGAGCTGTGTACCCCAACCAGTCCAGCCCTCATGCTCCTTCTGAAGTGAAACAGTTTGTTATGCTACACTGGAAACACCCACACCAGCTCTCATCCAGATGCCCGTAAAAGCTCTTCTGGGGTGACTATGCCTATTTTTAAGCAGGTCTTGAATTATTTCTTATTTTAGAAAAAGAGGGAGAGCAATTTTTTACACGGGCAGATTTTGATAGGACAAGGGAGGAACAGTTTTAAATTACAAGAGGAGAAATTTAGATTAGATATTAAGAAAAAATTCTTCACTGTGAGGGTGATGGAACACTAGAAGAGGTTGCCCAGAGAAGCTGTGGATGTCCCATCCCCGAAAGTGTTCAAGGCCGGGGTGGATGGGGCTTTGGGCAACCTGATCTTGTGGAAGGTGTCCCTGCCCATGGCAGGGGTTTGGAACAAGATGACCTTTAAGGTCCCTTTCAACCCAAGACACCCTGTGATTCTATGATTCTGTGATTTTTGGATACCTGTACTAAGTAATAGAAGTGAGATTAGTATCTTGATGAAGATTACTGTCCCTCACATCCCAGTTCCAGGCCCAGGCCCCACTTTCCATTCAGCCATTAGCAACAGAAGGGATGTAAATGCAAAACATACAGCTCTGCAGGGCGATGGTACCGTATCTCACAGCTTGTTTTGGCTATCAGTAGCCTGTATGTCACACAGACCCCATAGAGTCAGCTTTCCTCTGTGTAAAGTCTAAAACAGAGAACAGAGAACCTCTAGGAAGAGAGGTAAATTTCCCACAGGTACAGCATACTCGGAACCATGCAAAACCTTCTCCTGATTTTTAAGGGCTTTACTGTTGAAACCATTTTAGTTATTTGGAGCCTAAAAAGTAAATACTGTCTCCAGACACTTCTCTTCTGGCAAGGCTTAAGATCCTTTCTCCCAGGAGGGAGAACAAGTCATCCCCTCATCTCCACTCAGGGCAATGTTCAAAAGTTTTATTTATATATACATCAGCTTAAATCTCAGCTTCAAGTGGTATGACCCAGCTGGAAAAGCTGCCAACTCCCAGATGTTTTTTGTCTCTGGCTGTATACTTATCTCTCAGAAGACTACCCTGGGTCAGGGCATGGCAGGGATTATCCATATTTCTTTCCTACATCCAAAGCAATCATTTTAAAGCTGCACAGTCTTTCTCACAAGCCCTTGTCTGGGTCTTGTCTAGGTCATATATTACTACTCCCTATGAAAACTGCAGAGTCTTGCTAGATTGACTATAAAATATCCACGGGTTGCTGCAGGTTTTTGATTTGTTGCACAGTACTAGATGAAAATCCTTTCGGCTAAATATGAATGAAGACTCGAGGCTTATATAGCAGCCTTGCAAGAAGAGAAGGTCATCATAACTCTGTCTTCTGAAAAGAAAATGAGGGCTAAAGGAGTGCAATTAAGGCTTTTTTCTGCAAGTAGAAAATAAGCTCTGTACTCAAACAGTTTGGGGTAGTGATGGCAACCACTGACACTTATCACACATTTGCTGTTAACAGGTATTTGGGGTGGTCCCAGCAGTTTTTAAATTTTTAAAAATAATTTTGACACCAACTGACAAAAAATGTCCATTAGTGCTTTAAGAGAAAGGGAATGGACTGCAAATCTTTTTTCATTGTAAACCTGAGAGAGGCTCTGTGCTCTTCATTTTGAGGATTTGCAATCAGAACTGAGCACAGTGCTTAATATTGTGAAAAACACCAAGCAATGTGTGAAGATCCATCATGCTGGTAACATGCACAGGTAACTAGGGCAAGTTTACTCCTTCCCAGGCAGGCTGGCAGCACATTTCAGGAAAGGCAGGGAGACCCCCATCCAGCTGTGGTCCAACCATCCCCATACAGAGAGTGGAGTGTTTCTGGAGATTTCTGCCTGAGCTGCTCCTCAGGACCCATGACATCAAGCCTTCTGCATGGACACATGGATTTCTCATACCAGAGATTTTTTTTTTCCCAGTTCTTTACCCCATCCTTGTCCTAACACTCTTCTTACACAGACAGACAATCTCAGATACATCACAGAAGAATAAATATTGCAGATTTGAGCTGGATTTATTTTTTATAGCTGCTGTCTCCAGCTGTGTTTGCTGTAAAATCTGCTGGCCACAACCACTGCCCTGCTGAGCTACCTCTGTCCACCAACACCCCCACAGGGCTTCAGTTCTTTTAGAATGGAATCATTTGCAACAGGATTTTTATATAAGCTTTGCAACAAAAGAGAAATTCCCCTTGCCCTTCTAAACAAAATAAAATAGCAACAAACTGTGAACCCTCCTAACAATGACAGTCTCATCCTACTGATTAATGCAGGATATGGCAGATATTAAGCTGCATTTGTTTTGGTCTGACTGCCAACGTTTCTGAATGCATGGGCTGGGGCTCTCTTTCATCCTCTAAATACCTTGATTGTCACTAAAGCACTAACACACCTTGTCTTGTCTAGTTAGAAGCCCACAGACACACTAACACTGCTCAGAGAACTCTCTCCAATCCCTGCAAGATACGCTGCCACTCATTCTCTTCATTTTTCCAAGGCCTCCAAGAAGTAGCTTACACGGAGAATAGAAAATTGTCAACTTTTCATGTCTGTAAAGCACCTGGGTGGTAGAATTTTCCGGAAGACATTACCGACACACATGAAATTTATTTCATTCATATATACAGTTAAAACACAGAGATTAAGTTAAATTTTTTAATTTCTTTTCAAATTTAATTTGTAGAGTTACAAAAGACAAGATGATGGTTATTGTAGTATTACTATTCCCCTGTCAAAGAAGATTACAGTGTGATATAACTCCAGGATCACATATAAACCCTGTACACTATTATCATCACTATGGCTACATAGAGTCTTTAATGGTTATTCAGCTTTTTGGCACTGTAAATTTGTGTACTGGACCTCTTTTTTCTCAGAATCCCTTCAGAATTTTGTCAGAAAAAATTGTCAAAACATTTCTGAGATACACTTTTCATTCCTTGCATTTTCACTCCATGGCAGGTGTGCTTGCATCCAATTTTAGAAAGCAATATCAAGTAATATCTATCCATTTAATTTTTTGTATGGCCATTTTAGGTTTCCCACATGGAGAGTGTGGTCTTTCCTCTAAAAGTATATAATGGAACTATATCCTTCTTATCTGGTCCTGGTACCCATCCTATCCAATTTCCTTCTCCACAGAAACAAAGAGAGGAGACTATTTTGCATTTCAGACACTAAGTGCTTTGATTCACTGTCTGAGGTTCTGATTGAGCATTAAGTGATTCTTCTGTTAGGTTAGGAAGTTTAGTTTGGACCTCTTGTCCTCAAAGGTACACATTTTCAGATAGATATAAATGCTTTTGGTCTTATTTGTGTAGACATCCGCACTTGTATCAGCTGGTGCTTGCGGCCTACCTGTATTTCCTAAGACTTGGAATTAGTTTAGTATTTAAAAGAGTCAACGTAAGGATCATTAACAATCAACAAACAGATTCTCTCAAACTTTCCCCTCATGGTAAGTGAAAAGTGTGCAAAACTCTAAAAGGCATTGGAGCAAAGCTTAATCCTTGGACACTATGCATATATTAACCTCTACAAACACTTTGATCAAATCCTTAAATGTCACCAGCCCCCCTTCTGTTTCTTCCAGGCCATATAACATCACACACATCATGAGAATTGACCTTTCTTGTTTGCAGGCATGCCCGAGGATATTTACATCATCCACACACAGCCCAGAGATACTAGTCTCTGTTCCATACATGATCTAAATAACTCACAGTGCATGGGAAGCAGAATTGCATACCCATACAATAATTTAGATTAGGAGGAACTCCTGGAGGTCATGTGGTTCACTCCCACCACCTCCTCGTCACATCCTCATTTGGTTCAAAGCAGGGACAACCTCAAAGACGGGTCTATCTTCAAGTTAGATCAGGTTGCTCAGGGCCTGGCCTGACATCATGTCAATGAATCTGTTGCTACCAGGATACACAACCCTATTGGCTGGACATGTAAAAGAGCACAAATTCCCCACAGCAGCATTTCAATATCTGGCACAAGCAGCTTTCCTAACTCATCCATCAAAAACAACATAGTCACTGACAAAAGCAAAACCAAAAATCTGTCCCCTTAGTTTCATGCCAAAGAAAAAAGTGCTTTGATAGCAGTATATGCTCTAAGAGCACTCTATCAGTGATGCCCATGCTGCCCGCAAAGAATAGCAGCTGGAAATCTCCAAAAGCTTTTTCTCCAGAGGGCATGAATGGAAGCTCTGAAGTTTGATTATTCTATGCCTTTTTTCAGAAGTGGTGGTGCCTAGCCGTGAACCCCTCAGTAGACAGCACAAGCAAGATGTGTCAGATTTAGCTCAGGGGACATCAGAGAGAGAATGCCTTTGTAATGAATGGCCAGGTCAATTCATATCTGCATCCCCAGTGGTTTCCACACTGCTGAGGGCTCTGAGGAAAACTAAATGGGAGAAAACAGCTAGTTCCTCCATTGTGTAACTCTAAACCATCTTCCCTATAAAGTGCCTGACCCTTCAGTGAGTCCTATGGGGCCCCTATATATGCCTTCTCTGCTTCCAAATGGAAATGCAAGGGAGCCAATTCCCATTCAGATTGCTTCCTCTCAAAACAAAATGGAACAAGAAACCGGCTTCACTCGCTGCTGTTTGTTGTTGACACTGCTGTCACTCCCCCCTGCCAAGCAGGCACTGTTGGGACACGTCTACCATGTACAAGTGCATTTGCACCCCTGTGTGCTGAGCAGAGCGCACACAGAGGTAACACATGTCAAAGACCTTCAATTGCAGAATGCGTAAGTAACTTTCCTCTCAGTGCACCACATGATTGAGTGCTAATTGAGCATCACATTCCTCCTGGATGCAAAAGCAAACCATTATGGACAAACGAGTCAAAAAGCCAAAATAAAAATCAGTCAGATAGCTCAAGCACACCTGACAGAGCTATTTAAAGGATTCTGACCATTAGCTATCACTTCGATTATATCACTTTTCATACCGACATGAAAGGTGGCAGAGGAGCTATTTTCTCAGTCTCTAGCTTCTTCACAAAAGGAGACAAACATCAGGCACAAAACATTCAGAAAAAAATGTTAGCAGTCTTTGTTGCCATCTTATCTTCACCTGACTCTAATGTTATTGTTTGGGGAGGGTACTTGCCTGAACAGCCAAAGACTATTTTTAAGGCTTTCAAAGAACAGTCTGCATATGAAAAAGCTGTGTCTACATATGAATGATTACACTGGTCTTAAATGCTTGGTCCCCATAAATATTTTACTGGTGCAACAAAAAGTCTTAGACACAGGTATTTATATGTATATAAGGCATATTTTCAATATTTATGTTTCCTGTACAATTGCCAGCAAGATTGTGAACATCACAGGCTTACTTCCTTTCCTGTTATAAAAAAAATGCTGTCTCAAACCAGTAAAATCTGTGTAGTTTGAAGCCTAGTTTTATGAAAAGTTAGGGAATGCAATTTGAGGCTGGCTTTGTTTGAAATTAAGCCATTCCTCAGTGTATCTTATCTATCTTCCTTCACACACACACATACACACACAAAAGTCCTCACAGTAATGCCTTTCCTTATAATTAAAAGGAGGACAAAGAATGAGCCTCTCATACGTCCAACCAAATGGGTTCTCTATCCAATTAGCAGTCCATTCAATGACTGCTGTTTTCATTGCCATAAGAAAGAGAGGAGTTCCCATACAAACCTCCAACTACTTCTAAGACAGTGGAAGGGGGCTGAGGGGGCTGGAGATAGTGAGGAAGATAGTGAGGGGGCTGGAGCACATGGCATATGAGGAAATAAGCACTGTTCAAGCTTGAAGATGTGAAAACAAAGAATCTTATTGCTGCTTTCAACTACTTCATGAAAGGTTACTAAAAATATGGAGCCATATTCTCATTGTAACTCCATGGCCAAAGAATGAGAGGCAGTGGACACAACCAGCAGTACAGAAATATCCAATTAGATTTTAGGAAATTTTTTTTGTGCAGTGAAGGTGTTTGAGTATCAGAACAGACAGATGAGAGAGTTTGTGGCACCTCCCTCTTTGGAGATATTCAGAACTTGATGTAGGCCAGGCCTTGAGCAACCTGGTCTAACTTGAAGATAGACCCATCTTTGAAGTTGTCCCTGCTTTGAACCAAATGAGGATGTGAAGAGGAGGTGGTGGGAGTGAACCACATGACCTCCAGGAGTTCCTCCTAATCTAAATTATTGTATGGGTATGCAATTCTGCTTCCCATGCACTGTGAGTTATTTAGATCATGTATGGAACAGAGACTAGTATCTCTGGGCTGTGTGTGGATGATGTAAATATCCTCGGGCATGCCTGCAAACAAGAAAGGTCAATTCTCATGATGTGTGTGATGTTATATGGCCTGGAAGAAACAGAAGGGGGGCTGGTGACATTTAAGGATTTGATCAAAGTGTTTGTAGAGGTTAATATATGCATAGTGTCCAAGGATTAAGCTTTGCTCCAATGCCTTTTAGAGATTTTAAAAACAAATCACTTCCCTTACTTGGCTCTTGGCTGAAACTCCTCTTTTACTGAGGTAATGTCCTCTTTCTCTCTCAATTTATATTCTTTATTTTCTTCTCAAACAATAAAGTATTAAAGTCTTCATTTTCAAAAAGTAAATATTTACCCCTTTTGTAATTTAGCTCATCAGTACTGTTCAATGGAAACACCAGTGATACAAACTTGAATGACAGTTTTGGGGCTACGTGTATCTATCTGTTCATTAGGACATGGCCCAGTGCCAATAGTAATCTTCCCACTGCTGTCAGTGAATTTTGAATCTGATCTTTTAGGGCTAGATACAAAAGCAGTGGACACACTGAGTGAGCCCAGAGCTGAATCCAAATCTTTGAGTCAAGCATTAGCACTACTTGTGTCATATCTGGGGACAGATTTGTGCCTCATTGTGAGGTACGACACAAGTTCCAGAACTTAAACCAACAGTCTGCAAGCTTGGTCCTGGAAACATATAAAACAATTCCACTCAGATTTTTTTCATTACTGTGTTTCTAAGGAAGAAAAAATACCCATGGGAAAGTAAAATTTAGCAGTGGTTTCTTGGCTGAAAACATCTGGCAGCCACTAGCTAGAAATAGCCAGTCACTGCTTAGGGCAGGCTAATATTTTAGATCTTGACTTCCTTGACATGTTTGGTGTTTTACCCATCAGTACCAGGAAGCATCTCCACATATAACCTGGATCTCATATATATATATATATATATATATTCACCATAGCATCACCTTGCACCACTGAGCAGAAGTTGTCTTCCAAAGGAACATCAAGTGTGACAAAACTCATTATCACAGCATTCACAGGCACATGAGGTTTAATTCCTTTCCCTGAGACTGCAACCTCCCATCTTCCTAGAAAGGGGCTTATCCATCACCTGTCTTCCATCCTGATACAAGAATATCCTCCTTGATGAACGCTGTAGTGTGAAGGAAATGCATTGAAATGTCTTCAGATAAAGTGTGGGAGTGTGAGTGATCCTGGCTGTGAAGTTCAGTGATTAGAAATCTCCCAGCCCTCCCAGTTAGTTAGCATGTCTTTGAGGTGACTTCCGTTCATTTCAGTTTACAGCTGTACTTTGGTCGTTGGTCTCTGTGCCAACAGCTTGGTTTGCACTTGATGTGAGAACTGAGAGCTTGAGCACCTGAACAATCCTTAGGAGCAGATTATACACAGTTTACTATCACCCCTTTTACATGTTGTATGGACAAATACAGTAGAGCAAGAGAGAAAATCCAAGTTGCTTTTATTATTTCTCAGTGGAACACCGATTGTTTCAGAGTTGTAATTAAAGGATATTAAAACTTACCTATAAAATTTCCTACTTCTTGGGACTTGTAAGGTGGATGAAATATGTTACTAAATCGTGAATGCATCATCAGTGTTGTCTATTCTATTAGAACTAATGATAGGCAGAAAAGATACTAAAGTGTAGCATAAAAATTATATTGTCCATTTTTGACAAATTGTAGTTTTATGGTAGCTGTCATTTTGGAATGCCTTCAGTTTTGAGGAACACTAAGATGAGGTAATTTAGATATTATTGACTCTGCCATTATGGCATCAGTCATAAGTATTTAAAGCATTTAACCCTCCATGAGGAGCTTTGAACTATAAAAGGCATTCTGTAATAAGGACAGCCTGCTGTTTTATAGCAGTGACACCAGATGTGTGGTCTCTTTCATGGCTGCCTGTACTGCCACAGTTACTTCTGTGGTTTTCATGGTGCTTGGAACAGCGCTTCCATTGAAGACAACGAAACCACACCCATGTTATGATATAGCAAGCATCTTTTTATTTGCCTATATATTTGAACTCATTTTAGCTAGATTGGACCATCTTTTCTCGAGTGATGTTAATAGAGTTTGGAATCAGTGAGCAAACTAACAAATTCTTGTTCCAGATAAACAGGAGGAGCAGAATACCTAATAATACAAGACACCACATTCCTTTACTAGAGCCCACAATTAGTGGGCCTTTTCAGCAAATGGCCTTGTTTTTCAGTATGCCTGAGCACTGGCTGTTACAGCGAGTTTGCAGGAAGCTTCTGTTCATTCATCCAAAGCATGCAAATTTGGACATAGCACATTAACTCAGACACCCTCTTAAAACAAACCTGGCCATAATGTTAACAAATCAAACTGTACATAGAAAAGGAAATGTAGAGCCTAATATTAAGTTCAGTGAGATCAATATAAAAATTTCCATTCATTTTCTTAGGTTTTGGGTGTGTCACAATGAAGATTCAGTAGGCGTTCAGAGTGTCAAGTCACAGTTTCAAATTTCTTGTGGTCTAAGTGTGAACCCCAAAGCAAAAACAAAAATAAATACATTCAGTGCACAGAGATATTTTTTCCTACCACTAGCCTTTCCAACTTAAAATATTCTAGCAATTAAGTTTTCATGCCAGTTTGCCTTAAGTAAGCATGATTTTTTACCATTTACAATTTCCAACTCTCTGTGAACTTCATAGATCCAGCTCTCCTAACTCTGTCCATCTGTAGTCTGTACTCAGCCTGCAAACCATCTCTTCTGAGTTACTGGTAAAGAAGCACTTCCCAGATGCTGTTCATCAATGTCAGACAAGCATGAGATACATAGATATCAGATATTTTGCCATTTAGAACTTATGTAGATCATGCGAGACATCTCCATGGGTCTGTCACATGTGGCACAAGATATGTGTCACAGCAGTGCTTCAGCATGATAGCAATGATGCACCCTTCTGAAACCACAGTTGAAATCCAGGTAGCATTCTCTGGGACATCTCCAACAGTAATGGCAACATCTGGGCAACTGAACCACATCCACCAGGTTAGGCAAAGGAGTTTCCATATGTATGGAAAATATCAGCCTGGCCTACCTATAAGGGTACATTGACACCACTAAATAGAAAACAGGTTAAGATATGATCCTGGCATTTTGAGGCTATGCAATGTAAACTGTGCCTTGTTCACTCTGATGAGGACTTGTTTCCACAGAAACAAATTGCTTGCACCCACAGACCACACCTCTTGGTCCTGGACCTCTTGCGTGTCCTGCACTGTGTTGCTGTACTGTTAGAAAATACTGTTTGTGTGTGTGTGTGTGTTTCCAATTCAAACAATCTGAAATACTGTGAGAGCTGTGTGATCCATCCTTGTGGCAGCACTGAACTGAGCATATGTGTCATTGCACCCTTGAACATGGCAGGAAAGATGTATGATTGTGCAAGAGAAGGCAAAGCCTGCCAGAATAGCATTAGAGAGCTGTACAGAGCATAGGGTATCATAGATATGCAGTCTCATGTGCATTGCCTGCTGGGAGCCATCTCTGGAATAAACTCTCCACCAAGCCATGGCAGGACATCGTGATGGAGAAAGCATTTGGAGTGACTGAGCACAGTTCCAAGGAACATGTTGGCAATTCAGCACCATGAACCGCCTGAGGTCCCATGCTTGTGCATTAGTATTATTGATACTAGGGTTAACAATGTATGCTTATACAAACATACGTTTATAACTTTACAAATATAGGGGACATATAAATTAGTGCTTAAATTGTATTATAAATTGGTGCCTAAAATTTTATCCTGGACTGTGTCCAGGTTCAATAAAAGTACTTAGGTGAGCAATTCTCCTCAGTCTTCCTGAAATTAAACATGCCAGCAGACCATACAAAGCACCATGTTCAACAGCATTCCTGCCTAGGGCATGTGAGACTGATGTATTCAGTGATGTAACCTACATCTTGTGGAGAGTAGTTGGTCTGTGGATAATGTGCATGCCCCCCAAAAACAAGAGTCAGTGAGAATTAAGCACTTAATACTAGCTCAAATCTGTTCCTGGCTCCAATAAAGCTAATCTAAATGAGTATTGTGATGCACTACTACTTTAAGTTTCAGCAGCCTTCCTGTTGTGAGAGTGAGAGTGCTCTGGGGAAGCAAATCATCAGGACATTGATTTAATATCAGTTTTGATTTAAGTTTCTTGCAACACAGTGGGTTATGCTGACTCTCAGCCTGTGTGTGTTGTTATTTGGATTCTAGATAAACAAAACAATGGTTCATTAGAAAGACATTAGTACTTTTGTTTTGACTTCAAAGGGCAGGAGGAAGGAGGAATATGCCTTACTGTCATTTTTTAAACTTTAAACACTGAAAATCGTAGGTAATTTATATGTGAATGTATTTCTATATCACCTCAAAATACACTTCATGAATATTACTGCTGGTAGAGGTGCCATGCTTTCATATGGCTTTGCTGTTCATAAACAAGTTTTCTTTTTACAAGTGAATACACAGATCATTTTGTGACTACTGTACTGCAAGCTTCCAGCAAACCTGAGTCCTTGTGACTTTCACAGGATCATTACTTTTGTATGTGAAGCATCTCATCCACACGTCTGCAGGATGTCAGTATGCATTGTGAGTATTTTGCATGTTATGAGGAAATATCTCTTGGATTTTCTAGGATGCTTTAGTCCCTGACTATGGATTGCTATTATTTTTTTGAGTAATACTTTTTCTTTGCTGAGGTAAACACCTAGAAATCATCTGTCTGCTGAAAGAAAGTAGCTTAGCTTGTTGTCCCTAAGGACTACAGCCAGAGCCATCTGCTCCCAGTATTGTATTGGGAAAATTCTGTTTGTGATCAAAACAACATTGGTCTGAGCTGTAATGCAAGCTACCACTCTCATGTTCAAGCAAGACCAGCTCTTGGTGTTTGGAGTCCAATTAATGCAAAGAGGAATAATTTCAGCATGCTGTGAATTTAGTCTGCAAAAAAGAATTCTGTTGTTCATTGTATAGGATTACATGCATCCATTGTACATTCATCAAAAGGAATTTTTAGTTCTATTCCTTGAGTTATCAGGCATGTCTTTCTTTCTGTAATTGAATTTATTTACAGTTTGGCTATTGGACTCACTTGAGCTGTCCCTGTGCATTGTTTGCCTACTCCCTATTATTATAACATCTTGTTTCTCTTTGTGGTAAGAATGCTCTCTGGATTTTTTGTAAAACTATGCTATCCTTACGGGAGTTGTTCAGTCTGGTTTTTTCTGGGATTTTTTTTTTAATGTTTTCTACTTGCTGAATTCTTTTTGAATTTCAGAGAAAATAAAGATCCTAGCACTGGTACTTGCCTGTTGTCTGATTCAGAGGAAAAATTAAATCATCTACAAACTGTCCTAAGAATCCAAATCTAACCTAGGCAGCATCACTGAATCTGACTTGTCAAGTCTTTAAAAAACATTAAAATATAGAGCTTTCATTTGGCTTTGTTTTGCAGTGAAGATGTTTCTCAGAAAGTTATTCCAAAGTAGCAACTGTGTCCGACATAGTGTTTTGGAAAAGCAGTTAACAGAAATACCACCAAGATTACACTGCTCTGAAATTCTTGTTCAACTGCTTTTTCATTATTAGAGCATGAACATCCAATGGATTGATATGAAAAGAGACACTTAGAAAATGTATTTTGTGCACTAAGGTTTGTGTTGCTCCTGAAAGAGTTTAAAAGTAGGATTTTCAGTGCCTGTAGCTTCCAGCCATATTCAAGGGCACCTTGATTTAACTGTAAGCAGTGCCCCAGTGTATAGTCATAGGGTTAGTTCTGTTCTTTGGGGAGAAAATCAGGCTGCAAATGCACACATTCTTCATGGCAGAATATCTGTCTAGAGAGAGGAAAGCAGATATATGTATAAGGGTAAAAATCCCAAATATAGCCTCTAATAGGTGTGATAATTATTTTCAGGAAAAAGTGATAAGATGCAGTTCAAATCCATGGGGCACATTGTTCCAATGAATGTGCAGTATATTTATTAGGGTACTCAAAGGATTTACAGCTGCTCCAAAGAAGTACATCTGCTCTATGACTACAGGCAACTTTAGTTTCTAGGGAAAGTTTCTTGAAACTTTTTTTTAATATGCTTTAACCTCATGCATGCTGACTTGACATACCTAAAAGTGAGTTACTTCTCATAGCCTTCACAGGCAAAGGCTAAATGACAGCATCCAACTGCTCTGGATGCTCAGACTGAGCTAACACCTCCGGCTTGGCACCAGCTCCAGACCATCAAGACTCAAGTACACACCTTCCAACACTTTTGTAATTCCTGATTTCTGAGAAAGGAAAACAGGCTATAAAGATGGGATGGGAATTATAGCTTTTCCTGTAGTATCTGATTTAGATGACCTTGGCATGCAGTAGCAGTTAAGTCTATGTACACATATGGAATGACCTGCTGGTCCTGAAAAATAGATATGCCTCACAAAATAGCCCAACAAAAGCCCATGTCTACACTGCACAACCCTACATGCTTTGACCCAACAAATCTGCCATTTATCTATGCTCACATGGGCAGGCTCATAGAGTGGGGTGCCAAGAAAGAGTCTCTTAAACCCCCTCCCATCTCTGCATGCCTGCAAGGGTTCACTCATGTTCCCCCTCAGGTGTTCACAGACCAAAGCTGGAGCTGTCTGGGAGCTGGTTACCAGACCACAACCTCAGTATACCCCAACCATGCAGGACAGACAGAGCCAACTGAGACAACAGAAGAAGAAGGAGATTCTGTTCTGCACAAAGGAAGAAAAAAAGGAGATAGGGATAAAATAGGAAACAAAAAAGAAAAAAAAAAAAAACAGTAAAATAAGAAGTAATGAATTTTACATTATCCTCTAATGCAAGTTATTATCACCATGACAAAAACAAAAAAGATTGGAACCTCATCACCCCTTCTCATAGCTGCTGAATAACTTGTCCTCCTCATATGTGCCCATTTGGGGCTCAGGATTTGAACCAGAGAGAATGTAACTGCTTGCTTGATATTTAGGGCAGGGTAGTCAGCAATTGTTTGCCCTGCTGGCAAATGACCCATAGGTCAGGCCATTGCTCAGAAATATCACAGGAAGATGTTGCCATTCAGAGTGCGGACTCTGGGAAAGCAGGAATGGCAAATGAATGAGCAATCATCACGATATTTTGTTTAGGATGGAAAACTCAATTAGAATTCTGTGCTTCTCCTGCTTCTTGTTCTTCCTTGTGGCAATCTTTTTACACAACAGCAAGATGTTAACAGTGCAGAATAAAAGGCATAAGTATAATTTTCCCTTTTTTTTTTTTCCCCCTGAACACCGCATTTCCTTCATGTTCTTTATTCCGGAGTACATAGCAATTAAATAACGAAAAAGTGGTGCTGGGTTGTTTCTTTCCACAGGAATTTTAATTTTTTTTCAAGCCACTCCTCTCTGAGCATTTGTACATTTGAGAGCAATTGTACATTTGTTCCCTTTCCTCCACAAACACCAGGTCCCCTCTAAGAACTACTGTTCTTGTATACAAAGAAGTAAGAGCAGTGAATAGCAGCCGAACAGTCTGTCTGAAACCCATTTTCATCTGTTTTTTTTTTCTTTTTTATCCCAGGTGTTACCTTATTCATTATAAAATATTTCTGTTCCTCTGGGTTTTTTTCCTTTTCTGTTTTTTTTTTTAATTCCCTGTGTCTACTGTTATTGGCTTTGATGGACAGATGATATATGATAGCCTGAGACACGTTTGACAGAATATGACTTTGGCCTGCATAAATTACTGTCAGGGAATTTTCAAGAAAGTACTGAAATAAATTTGCAGTGACTCAAAAATGTGTTATAAATTATAACATAAGCCTCGCCACTGAATTATTTGATGGTTAAAACAATTAAGTGAATTTTTACTTTAGGTGAGTCCTCATAATTTTTCCTTATAGTTTAACTTCTCAAACTGCTCTGAGCCCTTTGGAGGAAAATATTTTAGAAGGGAAATTTTCCCTCTCCCTTGCCAAAAATCATATTTCTTTTCTGTCAAGCTTGTGTCTCTTCTATCACAGGTAGTTCAGAGATGGCAGAGTTTGGTCTTTCCTCACATACTTGTATCAACTTCTACGGGGGGTAACTAGGACCCTTCTACATTGTGCCACTACCTTCCTGATCCTTTTCTACTCCAAGTCACCAAATCCCAGCTTTTCAAATTACATTTTTCAAATAGTCCAATTAAGAGGATAAGAAGTGAAAGAGTTTGTGAATCTCAGGATCCTTATGGGATATTCTTGAAAATATTCTTCAGGCAGTGGCCTATATTTTATGCATTCAGTATCAGTGGCAGCTTTGACTTAGTGAGGGTAATCTCTTCTGTCTGCTGAAGAGCTCCTGACTGGAAAATAACTAAAATAGACAGAAAATGTGAATGTTTCTATTATTATCTTTAGCTCCTTTATGACACTACCTTGTGTGAGGCTGTATTTTTTTTTTCCATTTTGAGTTTTTTTCTACACTGTGAAGAATTCTGGATTAACTTTTTAGAGACAAAATTGAAAAATTTCTAGATTTTTCACTCCCTGTCCTGTGGAACTGCTTTTCTTAAAATTTGTGGTCTTCACTCTTATGGTAAAACAAATCCAGTTTTCCAGCTTTTGTGACTATTACTAAATCCCCCAAAACATGAATTTCAAAGCTTCTAGATTCTGGAGGCAAACAAACTGCAGCACTTGCTACTTTTATAATGTCATTATTTTTATGATAGACTCCTGACCATGGGAACACAACCTGTGATCACCAAATACCTGGTGTGGCTGCAAAGCATCAGCATGCTAAGGTGGGGTAGACACTTTGAAAAAAAAGCCAAATAAATCACCAGTGCACAGCTGCTTCCATCATGAGGGGACTGGCACTGGGGCTGGGCTGCTTTTAAGCTGCCTGTGTGTGAGGAGCAAGCATAGATCTTCTTTCCAGCTACTTGCTTCCATCAAGAGGAGTAACCGGCAGGAGGCTGCCTGCCAGCTATAGGCAGCTCTGCAACTCACTTGTACCTGTTTGTTCTCAGAGACAGCTGTGAAGAGCAGGCAGGATTGCCTGGGCTTTGAGGGAAGAATGAGACAAGAATATTTTACTGTTCTTTGTGAAGTGACTCACTAGCTATCCATTGCAAATTGATTGCTTCGAGTCCTGTGGCTTTCCTTTCACCACCCACCCTGCCCTCACAGCCCATAGCAGAGATGCAGAACAGATGCATTCCCATTTTCTATTTGCATTTGGAAATATCCCAGTGACAGCATCCTTGTCCCTGGAGAGCCATGCAGCCTGTCCTCCCCCTACAGCTTCTGTGGTGCTGGGGCCTCTTGCATTAGCACTAAAGGGAAGGGGAAGGTGCAAGAACAGAAAGAAGATCAGTACTTGTTGAGAAAAAAAAAAAAAAAAAAAAAA